>JAEAOA010000170.1:1542500-1695000 GCA_016746295.1 Potamilus streckersoni
GGGTTAAGCGTGAAGCAAAACTTTCAGCAGAGGGTTGATTGTTAGAATCTCCGTGCTCTCCATTTTCCAAATCCTAGTTTTGGGACATACCTAAAAAGGTAATCCTAGATGACCGCATTAAAGGAAAGAAAAGCAATAAATGGTATGAATACATTATGAGCCGGCAGAAAAAGTCTTCAGGAAGAATAGATGAATCTTGTTCCAGGATGTGTCTCTGTATGACAATAACAATATCTTTCTGTTATTGTGAAACAAGTCACCCTGTCTCTAAACATCAGCTTTCAGTACTCCCACGTAGCTCTATAGTATATTATTAAAATTTGTACAGGTGAAAGAAAATCTCCAAAATCTTTGATATCTTGAGCAATTCTAATCTCTTATGAAATACTATTTCCGAGTAAAGTTCCCAAGTATCATTAAACATCTTTTCAATAATGCCTTGTTTGGTTTGGGAATTTAACATTATTTGTTAGATATGGATCTTAGGCCGGGAGTGATATCGGGATACCTGTACTAAGACAGAGACTAAATATAAACGAGCACTGTTACTGAATATTTTTTGTTATCAGATTAGCTTTCTTTAATTAAATTTATTCTTTAAAATGTAATATTTTTAACTTCTCAGCTAAGTTTGATATGCTTTGTGTTTGGTCTGCTATTAACCTGAAAGCTCTTTTTTTGAAGACATGACAGCTGGCTGTGTTTATCATTTGAATTACATCAACACTGAGTCACAGTAACCTCAGTAGTGCTGTGTGTAACTATTCTAAAATAGATAACTGTACCTTTTTGAGACAAAATGTCTTATACCACCAAGAAGTCATAAATTTGATTAAGTTTTGTACTGAAATATTTTATATTCAGTTCATGATAAATTATGTACATAAACACTGAGTACTCTATAGCGATAGACCAGATAATAATTTTTTAAAATTTTTGTTTATGCACAACTTGATGATCTTTAGTTATTTTGGATACATATTGCCAGTTTTGCAATGGGGTTTTGATATATGTTAATAACAAATTCAGTTTGTCATTTTTCTCCAAAATCGGATACTCACAAGTTTACTAATGTAAAGATCATGCCCATTAAATATGTTGAACTCAGATCAGCCCAGAATACGTAGTAATGCTGGGATCAGCCTAGCATAGATTTACTTAAAGATAGGATCAGTCCAGAATAAACTCAAATGCTGGGATCAGCCTAGCACCAATTCTACTTGAGCTGGGATAAGTCTAGAATACATTGTAATCCTAGGATCAGCCTGGCATCGATTGGGAATCAGTTTTTTACATTCAGATTCTAGCCCATGAGTAACCCCCACAGAGGAAGCCAGATATTTTTTAAAAATATTTTAATTCCGTATTGATGTTTTTTCAGTTATGAGTTCGATGTAGAATATTGGTAATAATGAATAGTGGCATGTTTTGAGAAAGGAAGAGATCAAGATTTGTTCTTTTTCTTTCTTTCTCGACTGTGTTGGGATGAGTAATAAGTCCTATGTTAGTTTTATCAGTATTGACAAGTCCATATCCCATGTGTCACAGGTGGTGCAGTGTTGTGGAACCGACCCTAACGCCATTTATCGAAATGCCTTTCAAGTTTCTCTTTGCTCGTTTTGTCGACTGTTTGAAGAGAACTCTTACAGGAAGCCACGGGAGGCAATCCGCTACATTCCTTTATTTCCCTTGCGGTTATTTCTTTGTTATATCTGCTTAACCAATCGCTGCGAGTGAGAGTAAAATAATATTGTCATTGTGACCTGGCATGATAAAAATCTAGGTATTCGCTCTCTTTATTATACCAGTAACTAACTACTAACTAACTCTCTCTCTCTCTCTCTCTCTCTCTCTCTCTCTCTCTCTCTCTCTCTCTCTCTCTCTCTCTCTCTCTCTCTCTCTCTCTCTCTCTCTCTCTCTCTTTCTTTCTCTCTCTCTCTCTCTCTCTCTCTCTCTCTCTCTCTCTCTCTCTCTCTCTCTCTCTCTCTCTCTCTCTCTCTCTCTCTCTCTCTCTCTCTCCCCAGCTTGTTCCTTATCCTGACTTGCAGGGTCGTAGTGAGCGAGCACGAGCCCTGGGGTAAGAAACATCCTGGCCTCTCATTGTTCTCTTTCAAACAAAATTATTCTTTTATAAAATTAAATGCGTTGTTCTTTGGGGGCCCCAGGAATAATTCCCAACCTCTCCATGCTGTCTTGCAAAATTATTTTTTGCAACAAAATATTCTCAAGCTAAGCATTATGACATAAAAAGAAGAGAGTTCTAAGTGTAGTTGATGAGTTAGTTTAAAAGTCTAAAACGGAAAGTTTTGACAAAATGAGATAAATTGTTTTAGAGACTATCTTGCGTTACCCAAAAAAAGGAAACGTTTTCTTGATTCATCATTCGAGCCATGGCTGTCTCATTGTTTAATAATAGTGAATTTCTTGTGTCACATGGTAGTACAACAGAGCACTAGACTATATAATAATAAAAAAAATCAGTTAACTTGGTTCACAATTTAAAATTCCTCTGACCCCGACGCCGATGAGTAAATCAATGAACATATGGACGAGATGTATCCACCCTACTAAAGGTCACTCTGAATTTAGATCTTGTATGAGATTCGTACGTATTTCCAAGCAATAAAATAATGATTTTTTAAAAAAATTTTATAGACGTGCACACTGGTACCAGTTTATCTATATTCGGTTGATATGCAAACTGTCATTGATACTAAATACTTTGTGTTATCAGCAGTAATCAATAAAATGTACACAACTGCAGTATAGTTGTACCACCTGCTAAAGATTATTTTGAAGTACTTAACGGCAATATAACCAGGAAGATATATAACATTTCATCACCTTTAACAAACGTATGAAAAACTTGTGTCTTTCGAAATATTGACGGTGAGGTATAGGAGTCTCACCAGGATAAATATTATTTTGACAGAGTTGATGTCGATATATCCCTAAAAAAATACAACATGATTTTCATCACTTTCAGCAAAGATATAGAAAGTTTGTGTTTCTCTATCTACACATTTAATGTGTGGTATGGGCAATAGATTAAAAAGGAGAGAAAAAAAGATATCGAGAAAGCAATGATAATTAGATGGCAAAATGATTTAGATAAACAAGACAACAATCAAATTTGTCGCAGATTTCGATGTTAATGTTTGCTTATATTTATGTTCTGTGTCGATGTCGATGAATCTACAAATATGATTGAAAAGGCATGGTCTTTTTGTGCCTTCGTGTTATCTTATAACTGAATCTGTAAATAAATATATTAAAATTGCATTTGCAAGTAGAGTAAGTGTATGGATGGGCGTACAGTCTATAAATAACATATCAAAAAAATTGCTAATTGGCGTACGACGCACAAATAAATCTGTATGCCGATGAACGTCAGAGCAATTACCAAGTGACTTTTCTGCACATGGAATCACAGAACGTCGTTACAATTACAAAGTGGCTTTCCGCACATGGAATCATAGGTTATGTCAATAATGATACACAACATAACGCGCGGCATAATTGCTTTGTTTATCTTTATGTTTATACACTTGTGGTCAAAACAGTTGCACAGCATTCCTATTTGGTCATACTTACATTTCAAACAATTTTATCTGAATTTGTTTGATTTTTAATTCTGATATTACATTTAATGAAGCATAGATGTCTATTTTCCAAAATTAAAAATGTTATCAATAAATAAATTCCAACTTGTCTATCGTCATACTCGTATGCAATACGTGAATAAGATAGCTTGTGTTGTATCAAATGACCAGTTTGTAGAGAGAGAGAGAGAGAGAGAGAGAGAGAGAGAGAGAGAGAGAGAGAGAGAGAGAGAGAGAGAGAGAGAGAGAGAGAGAGAGAGAGAGCAGACAGAACGGAAAGTACTATCTCTTGATTATATAAGAGAATGTTTGATAATAGTTATCAGAATGAATATTTAATACAAATAATAATATCATACAGGTTAGAGAATTTTGAATTCGTACTCAATGCAGATTCAAACCTGGGTCCGCAGATAAAAGGCACCTATCGCCTTGCCTGCCCACACCAGTCCATATTCCATCACGACTAAACACACATCACGAAAATTGATGCACTGAGTCGGTGTTTACCAGTGAACGTGGGTTCAAATCTCCGTAAAGTACGAATTAAAAATTCTTTATTACACACAGACACACATATACACATATGGAGGGGTAACGACACATCAGCACAGTTCTGCAGTAAATAATGCACTGTCAAAGCCAGATGCAAACATGATAAAAGCTAAATCCATTCTAAACTCTCAGAATGCCGTAATTCCTAATTAAAACACAGATAGGCCATTAGAAAATAGATGAAAGTTAAAGCTGTTGCAGCCAGCACACACACACACACACACACGCGCGCGCACACACACACACACACACACACACACACACACACACACACACACACACACACACACAAAGAGAACAGCAACAACAGAACAGGAAAACAAGATTTTTACTAATCTACTTAAACAATTCTTGTCTGGAACATCATCGATATAACCCACGGGGAACATCACTGACGCAAAACACGAAGAAAAAAAAAACGTTGCCTCCATTGGCAGCTGGGTACAACATACCAGGGGAAGGGAGGGGCATCAGGCGTATTCTACATCCCTGAGTCCGTTGGGGAATACCTTATTATTGTTTTCGAGTTACAGGCTTTGTATACTCAGTTTGTGTTGACTACGGAGTCAGATATATTTGAACATCAAGCAAATGGAATTCATCTGAGAGAAAAAAAATCCCAAATGTTGAATTTCTTCGAATTTTTGTGGTACTGTCCTGTAGCAGAACACGAAAAGCCAACATTCACTATTTCACTATAGCATATCTCTTAATCGCTGTTTCAACTGTGTGTTTTGCAATTTTTATGACCTTTATATTGAAATAGTTAACAGATAGGAAAACAAAATCATCTATCACGCGGGTATGCATCTACTGAACATATTTCCAAGAAAACATACATAGGAATATATAGATACATTTAGCATGAATTCGTTCCTTTAATCTATTTCGGTCACTGCACTTTGTCATCACATATAGATAAACATCTTTTATCTCTTTTCAGTTTAAAAGCGACTAATGTATTGTTCAACATTTTTGTCTTTATAAGTGAGAAGTATTGTAATGAAAATTAAAAGGAGATAGCATTTTTCATTACGAACAAAATAAACAAAGATAAAAAAAATTACATAAATACATACGAACAACAAACTTGAAAAAACTCAAAACTTATGTCATGACTGACTACTGGTAAAATGAGATTTGGATCCCAGCTTTAAGATAATTCACCCTCTTTTAGAAACCCGAGTGGCTTATTAATCAGATAACTCTTTAAATGCCGATCATAATAAATATTATTACAATTTTACCTTGAGAGACACTTTTTCATAAGCAGAAATGATTTCATGTGATTTGCGGTAATTCATTGATACTGCGCAGTCATGTTGTTAAATGACATTTTCACTACAGCAAAATAGCTCAAACTTAATTTTTGTGTGTGTGTAATTCGGGCATTAAAATATTTCGACTTTAGGTGACTATAAAATATTATAGCCAGTAACGGTGCGATTCCCATCGGTCTATATTAGGCATATTCTAATTTCCTGTTCATGATGAATGGTAATGGTATCACGGTACCAATTGCTTTTCCATAGACCGTAATGCTAATGTTTTGCGAAATAAATATACTTTCTATCCTACCTCAGCATGCATGTCACACACTGTCACAGAGAACAATGTTAGATTGTTAATTTGATAACATCGAAAATAGGTACTTCATTGCATTTAAGAGAGATAACTCTGCTGGAACTAGACAGGGTAAGAGTTATCTAGTTACACCGGACACATTTTCAGTCATATGTACCACATTTTTAAAAAATCTTTAAAAATACAAAATGTGATCTAGATATGAATTAACATAATTTCACATGTTGCAAGAGACTCAACTTTTTTTAAAGCCTAACAGAAAGTACAACTCTTACATAATGCACCAATCACAGCTAGTTTTGTCGTTTATTTCTGAATGCAACGTTCCCACACCTTAAGCTCCGCCCACCTGGGGGTTGTACAATTGGTACCGTGATACCTAATGCTCCCATGTGAAATGTGAAACCAACATTCGCTCTATCACTATAGCAGCACTTCATCGCTGTTGTATCGAGGGTAGGGGTCGTAATTTTGATGACATTTGTATTGAAATGTTCAATAGAAAGGACAACAAAATCATGTTTCATACTGGTACACGTGTAATAAACATGTTTCCAGGGATATATATATATATATATATATATATATATATATATATATATATATATATATATATATATATATATATATATATATATCGTTGTATATCGATGCTGTAGGACTTAACGCCACATTCAGTACATGATTGGCAATACATGGCGACCAGTATTAATGGTGGAGGAAGAACCTAGGAAAACCCCTGAAAGAAACACCGACAAACGAGAAGCTACTGGCAAGCTTTCTCTATCACACACACACACACACACACGCACACACACACACGTACACGTACGTACATATATATATATATATATATATATATATATATATATATATATATATATATATATATATATATATATATATATATATATAATTCTTTCGTTTAATCTATTTTTCTATTTCGGTCACTGCACTTTGTGATCACACATAGATAGACTTCTCCTATCTCTTCTCACTTGAAAACCAACTAATGTCTTGTTCAACGTTTAGTATCTATCAATTAAATGCAATGAGAATTCAAAGTAGGCAGTATTCCACCCCACCCACCTACCAAAACCCCAAGAAAATATTAAACTAATTACTACCGACAACAAAGAAATGTAAAATAATTGTGTTTTTTTTCTTCTTCGACCTACATGAGAACTTGCTATAAATGTTTGCAACTTTTAATCAATTCTTTTTTCTCTACATGGAATGATCCATTGGATGAAGTTAAAATCTTAGATGCTGTGGTTTCTAGAGGTCACATGTCATATCTTTTCTTAAACTATAATAAAAGGCAATCGATATCTTTATCGGTTAATTCTATTTCTCAATACCTTTATCAGCTTCTTTCTAACCCCTTCAAAATATCTTTTTTCTAACCACTTCGAAGTGACCTCAAGATTTATTAATGGTATAATAGGATTTCGATTTTAGCCTAAAGAATTAAGACAACTTAGATTATAGTTAAAGTTTTAAATGTCATTGCAGGAATATCAAATTTTCTTCACTAATTGAAACACAAAACCTTAAAGAATAAGACAAATCATTATCTTTTTTAAAGTCACATACATCCAAACTTTTTGTAATTTAAAAAACCCAATTGAGCCACTCTTTTAGTTTTAAAAGTGCCTTCTTTGCTGTGATTGGCTTTCAGTGATGTACTGTGTTGATCCGCTCTCATCGGTCGCACGTGCCTGTAATGACATCATTATTGTTGCTTGTGTTGTATGGTTTAACGCCATTTTTAGCCAGCAATGGGCTATATATGCTGTCAGTATAACTGGTGGAGCAAGAACCCGAGAAAACCCCGAGAAGAACCACCTACTAGCAAGCTTGCTTACTTATCAACAATGGTCGAGCCTTTCACTCCAACCCAAGCAGCCAGAGGTGAGATGGGCGCTTCAGACCACTCGGCGACCCGGAACCCCTATTGCAGCATTCAAAAGTAGAAGAAAAATCACTGTGACATATATGAACAAGAAACAAAGTACTTAAACTTATGCCGTATTTCAAAATAAATGCACAGACTGGATTCATCAATAAACAGTAACAATATTAATGAGCACATAGCACTGTCCAGCGACCTTTGAAATTCGTTCTAAAAATCTCGTTTTGGTCTATTTCAAATATAAAATTAGAATCATATTTTGACGAATGCACATTGGAAAAAAAAAACTTTGAGGTGGTGTGGAATGGGTGGATTTTGTTTTCTTTGGTCCAACTCAATTCTGCTTGTGTTCTGTTTATGATAGGCAGGATTCATTGCAATAAGGATAATGTCATTTTAATTGGAAATTTAATTGTAATTACAGTACAATTTTGATATGTATCAGGTTTTCGATGACATGGGCCATGTCATTCGGATTTGCAGAACTATCTAATAAGATGCATTTTGGGGAAATTCCAGATGCATAAATGTAAGCATATTTATTATCATTTTTATGACCTGCGAACGAAGACATACGTTCTGCCCTGTCACTTGCATGTTTGCTGTTGGAAGGAAACCAGCTATGACCTGTATCATACAGTGTATGTCTGCTACGGTTAGCCTAACATTGTATCAAAATAGTTAAACCTGGAAAATTGCAAAGCAGCCATTGTGTGACAGTCCATTTAGCCAGTGAAAACAATTTTGTTATCTTGGCTTATTGGCTCTAAGGCTGTTAGCTTCTTACCAATAATTTCAATTAATTTTTTTCTCAAATTTGGTGTTTTGAATGACTTGTAAAATGGGCATACTGGCAACCGTTATACTGGCCGCGATGTATAGACTGTCTTGCGCTGAAAGAATGGCGGTAAACCCCACCCACCCAACAAACCAAACAAAAACAAAATGGATATGCAGTTAGAATGATCAGAGCGATCATTCTAAATGTAAAATTGACAATTATTCCAATAATAGACACTTCTCGTGGAAACTCCATTATGTTTATTGGATTATTAATGATACCTTAAGTCTTGTATCCTAGTCTCATATTATGCTAACATTTCGCGCTTAATCTGTGAATAAGGAAGATTACTATGTTATCTTAAACTAAAGGCTTGACAACAAACCTCTATGGCGGATTGAGGAAACCCCCATATAACGTGTAGTGATGGTTGAAAGGTTAGACAGGTAGACCTAACGCTAACTTTATCTTGATAGGAAACAGGAAAAGTTCATCATTAAAACAGGTCGTCTGCTGAAGAGGTAGGAGGTAGAAGATAATTCACAAGCCAGTTGAACGTTGCAACAAAAAAAGCGCATTGGACATACTTATTTATTGAATGGATCTGTGACAGAAAGTATATGAGGCAGTGTTGGATAAATAATCAAGAATGATGCATACCAAATGGATCTTTACTTTTATTGTTTTGATCATTTTTTCGTTAGTTTTTATAGTACACTGTGATCCATGCAATACAACCGAATGTGGCACCACTACTTCACCTGCGCCTGAGAAATCTTCTGTCCAAAAAGGAATGGACCCCTTTTTTAAAATAATGAACTCTTTTCTTGAGACTGTCATCAGTCATAGCGTTTATAGTTCAGACGGTGAATTTAGTAAGTACTCAGACTTTGTTCAATGTAGAATCTTCTAAAATTAACGTGATTTAACTTCTTGTTTGTAGCACTCTAGGTAGATCACTCAAGTAATAATTTTTATAAAGCTGTATAACTTACTTTACACCTCATGAAAACCTTTTGCGTACAGTTATTTCAAAATCTGTACACAAATAGTAAATGCACGGCGCAAATACACTCTTGTGTTTGTGTGTATTTGCACTCGTGTTTTCGTGTTTGTGTGTGTGTGTGTGTGTGTGCGTGTTTGTGTGTGTGTGTGTGTGAGAGAGAGAGAGAGAGAGAGAGAGAGAGAGAGAGAGAGAGAGTGAGATGCACAGCACATATTATTTATGAATATGGTTAAACAATAACAACATGTATTTATGCACATGTCACCGTATGGCCATTTATTTATTTGTTTGACAATTTACAGTCAGGGCCAACCATCAGTTTATTATTATCATTTACCGCCATACCTAATATATATATATTAGTTTAGTAAATGTAAAGAATAACACATGATAAGGTCTTCAAAACATTTTATAACGTTGAAAATGCCTATAGTACTCTGTTATGATTCTGAACATGGAAATCCAGGGTCATCGACTTCCCAAAACTGAGTAGCTTCAATGTAGAAAATTGATCACTTAATATTTAAAATAAACCCAGAAACATAATGAACATCTTGGAAGCAGGCATCTCCCAGCAAACTGCCCTGCTTATACCTAATTTCCATAAGGATTTTCAATATGAACAATATTTATACTGTCATTTGGGAGACTTTTGTGATCAGATCTTCAAACAGATTTATTTCAGATCATCGTCCAGAACCATACTAATTTAGCGCAATGTAAATTCAGTTATTTCAGACTTTTCTATATGAACCTTTTCCATATAGTACGCTGTGATTGTGGTTCTTACATTGTTATAAAGGACCCTTTATATAATAGGTTTCATTTAAAACTATTGTGTTGAAAAGGTTTAGATCGATATTTATGTGAAATTGATCTTTTGTTTCTCAATGGACTTACTTGAAAGAAACCAAAAATGTATGGCACATTTTACTGCACTTAGTTAAATAAAATAAAGTCGAGTGGACAAATATATGGTTATATAGATGTATATGTATCACTATAATCATCAGAAGTGATGCTTCATGGCTTAAAAATTAAAATTTGGGATAAATGTAGAGCTCCCATTTGAATCAGAGAAACATGTAGGAGGCAAAGTATGTTTTTACGTTTATCTTCTCTTTGTCTTTCAATATGTAGATTTATTCATTCGTGTGTCTCGAGAATTTTACGCTAGAAATCTCGTCGTTTGTATGAATACATCCTCTCAGTGGATAATTGCCAATACAAGACATTTCACATATCCACCATGAATGGGCTTTTTATTCGTAACGGTCGAAACGTTTGGAAGGTGTACTTGAACAGGAGACGTAGAATAGAAGTCTGTTGCTGGGTGTGGCCACTAGCAAGTCCACCAGAGACTTTCCTGATAACGCGCAAAGGGACTCTGTTACAGAGTGATGTATACACCATCTCACGCAAACTATTTTGCTGTACTGAATAGACACTCTGCAAATATATTCGTCTCCGAAATTTGGTGAATTTGGAAGGTGAAGTTCTCCCAGGGTGCCTAGCGGAGGAGTTTCCAAAACGTCGAAGATACGCTACAATGGGCAGGTTGTCTGTGGCGACCATGCCACGTTGAGCTTTAACTCTGTCGACGAACCCTTCCAAGTCTAGATATAAAGCTATTACATTTTGATTGTTGATATGTCGGGACCCTTAAGAATTACACCTTCCGATTCGAAAAATGAGTAAGAGCACAGTAAGATGTATTTGCTCGTAGCGCCTCTAGAAGTGCCAGGATTCGATTTCTCCAATCATGTGAGACCCGGACTAAGTTCTTCCCCATATAAACGAACGCTTGAGATATAACGATCTCTTGCTTCTCAAGCTTGAGTAAAATACCCAAGACAGATTAAGTAGACCGGCAATGGAACAAATTCGATTGGAGGGACTTTTCCTAAACACTATGGATTAGCCGGTCGTCGAAACACTGGAAATTCACAGAAATATTGTTGTATGTTATGTTATGTATAATTTTCAGATTCCTGCGATAAAGCGTTTCTATGTTCTAAGACGATGATTCCAAAGCGGCCTCGCAGTGGTATTGGTACGCTAGGATAAATCTAACTATCGATTTCTATTTGGTCCTCTCAGAGATCATATTTGATTCTAAAGAGGGATCTGATAACACTGTTTTTAGTATATATTCGCCGACAATAGACATAATGCTGCTTTCACTCTCGGTATATGATCCAATACTCTATGGCTGTGAAATGTAGAGAATTTGGCTCTGTTATCACTGTAAAGATCGGTGTTTCCAATCGTATATAAGGTATTCAAGGTTAGCGGTCTTTTAATTCAAATGTCAATGAATGTTAACAACGCTTCATCCTCATTATTGATCCTATGTACATGTAGTCTTTCAACCTTTTTAGGCTTGAATCCTGCTGCAGAACGTATTTTGAAATGAATTGTCCTTGGGATCTAAATTAAGAATTTCGAGATTCTAGTGTTTGAGCTTCAGCATTACTACCTTTAATGAATGCATTAGTTATACGAATCGAATACTGAAAAAATGTGCTAGTAGAAAGACATACTATTCAGATCCATTGTCATTAAGTCTAAAGTTACCCAGGAAAAACACATTGATATTTGTATAAAGCATTAAATACACTCTTCTTTTTGCCATCAAAAAGATGTATACAATTTTAGTACCAATTTGGTATCGCCAGCCACGACCTTGATATATTATTTCAATGCGCCCAGATTTTCTTGTTCACGTATTGTTTGTTGTAGGACCAGGATGTCTATGGGCTCTTTTGTCTTTCGGATTATGTTTTTCCATCACGATGAGCTAATTTCATCGGTAGATTTTTTGACTTACACTTCTTTATTTGTGTCGACGTTGTTGATGTCTACGTTGGACGTTTGCAGTTTACTAGTTCGATCATAAAAAGATCACAAGCTCGTTTGTTCTGACGTTGTTGAACTCGAATCAATAAGCCTCTGCTGAAAAAAAAAATGATTAAATACACTTTTGTTGCTTTCCCAGTCAGGGTGAAGCTTATGATTGTTCGTAATTGTCAACTGGCATTTCGTATGTTTTTAAGCCTGGTTTATAAATGACGTTGTCTTTGATAACGAAAACTCAATAAGCGTTATTCGACAAAAGTTGTTGAATAATTTTGATTTTAGCAATCGTGAGGGTAGTTCTGGTGAGAAACCACATTTTAAGAGCTGCCCAGAGACAACAACGAGTTTTAATAATGTTCTCCCCCTGCCCTTCTTGTAACCTTACAGATATCTGGATGTCCTTTGTTAGATGAAATGCCTATTATATGAAGATATGCCTTTATGAGTTTCGTTATTTCAGGAATAATTTGGAGAGTGCATGCCCGTCAAATGGTCCAACTTCTCTTCAGCAGATCCTTTTAACAATCTTTGTTCAGGAACATGTGAACGAACTCTGATGCAGTTGTACATGGTCTCATTGCCATAGATTTGCATAGTACGGGTTTTATCTCACACACTGATTTTATTAATAAAGCTATTTCATTCGAAAATCAATATTAAATGCTCGCTAAAGAGATTCCCATGATTGATTCCATATATTCTGGTACAATTCGGTTGCTATACTGTCTTAAAGCCTAATTGTGCCTTGTATCGGCATTTGGTTGTATCCAAGTTAGACCAGGGAAAAGATCAAAGATCTATTTCACATAAATATCTATCTAAATAGGTTTTGTCTTCTCAGTTCCATTTCGATAGTTATGGCCCTTGACATTATCTTAATATCATAACATGGATGTTGCATATAAGTGCCATTGCTCAATGAACATTCAATGTATTGTGATGGAAACTGAGATAAATTTACAAGTGCCTTTTACATTTTGAGTCTTATTTACAAGAGCGATTACCCCTGCTTGCTTAGCATCGTGACTTTGGTTTCCGGAGATATTTTCACCATATTTTTTCCTATTGCAACTAAATACGGTATGTAGCTTTCGACTCAGGGTACCTTACCATTTCAGCCAAAGTTAATACTTTATACTGATGAGACCTTGTTTGATTTCCAGCATTCATATCATCATTTTAAAGATTTATGGCCCCTGAATACATGTCGCCTCCAAAATTTTATTTCTCCAACAGAACTTCTTTTTTAAAAAACCAAAATGGGTGGTTGAAACGGAAAAAAGTTCATTCAGTTTAGATAATCACTTTGCTGTTAGAGAGATACCCTTTTGATTTTTCATTCTCCTCACTCCAATTGATAAGGTTTTGTTGCACTTATGGGCGGATAAAGCTAATTACGTCAAACCCATTTTGCCAACATTGAATTAATCTATCATGTACAGTACCTGAAAATAACCCCTGCGTTATTTCGTACACTTGTCATTATGTAGCCACTTATATTTACTTCATTACATATAGCAATAAAGTCTTCAGATGAGTTGGTATGTATAGGTAATTTAATTTGTACATGAAAATATGAACGAGTTTTATCTGAGTAATGGTGCACGACCTTAGGCTACACATTAGGTTTAAAAATCTCATTTTGGTCTAAATTAAAATGAATGCGCATTGGACTTGGTGTGAAATGGTTATATTTTATTTATATCTTAATCCAGCTTAATTCTGTTTTTATTTTATTTTATTTTATTTTTTTTTATTTTTTATTTTTTATTTTTTTGCTTATGATGGACTGGATTTATATGGTAAAGTCAATGCAATAAGGAGAATGTAATTTAAATTCGAAATGTAACCGAAATGACAGTACAATTTAAATGTGTATCAGGTTTTCCATGACATGTGTATACCAATTATTTGTGATTTTCATTCTAAAACATGTACACTTCCAAATATACTCATTGAGAGGACAACTTGACAATGGTCTGATCTTGTGCCTTGAAACTGGCCATTTTGTAGTACATATTTCTTTGTAAACTGGACACTTAGTTTTTGCCCCAGTATAATGCCTTTCTAATAATAAATATATTATAATGGCCAACTCCATAAAACTGCCTAAATGTTTCTTTGTTTCTAACATTGTCTTTTCTAGGGAAGTATTTTCCTTTACATGTATTATAATACAGAGGCTTGTAGTTATATTCTTTTCAGCATTGTTGTCAACAATATGCTTCTCAAACTTATTTTTTTAAAAAAAAAATGAACTGATGCATAGTGAATGAAAGAAATTGAAATCATGTGTTGATAAAACATTTCTTACTGTGCCACTGTTGAACTCTTCCATTAGTACTCACTTTCAATCCTTTAGCATTCGTTTTTCCATCTTCTATTTTTAACTCTAAAAGAGTATTGTGAAGTTAAAAAAGTCACACTTATGATGTTCTGGCTTTCTGTTAAATCGTCGCCAGGACATACTTTATTATTTCCATTTTTGTGTTTGCCAAACTGTCTTCAGGTGTAGAGATACATCGTAAATCCATGCAAGGACATAGACCATTTATCTCCAGAAAAGAGACTAAATACATGCTGATTTTCGGAGGGTGAGGTGGGATACATTCGTATTTGAAATGGGGTTCCTTGGTAAACATCTTCATATTAAAGGTATCTGTTAGCAAATGACAACATCTATGAACCTCTTTTCCTAAAATCGTGCATTTAAAAAAGACAAATTGTAATCAATCCTCAGAATGTCCTTTATCGACAGTTTCGCTGTATTTACGATCAATCATGTACGTTGAAATACAGGGTAAGTAGTTTTCTGAGAAACTGTCATCTATCGACTGGCGTGATCTAACATATTTAAAGTGTTATCAATATCACCAGGTACTCAGAACCGTTTTAAGAAGTTTGGGGGCCCTAGGCACAAACTCTGACCTTAAAAGTAACCAGAATTGCGCCTCAATATCTCAGTCTCAATTGCGCCTCGATATCACAGTCTGAATTGCGCCTCGATATCACAGTCTCAGATAGAGTAATGTATTGCATTTCCATGTGCACGTGTGTCATTTTGTTAGATTTATTAATATACTACTAAACTGCTAACATAACCGACACTGAAATTTTGCTTTTGGGTCACCGCGGGACCCCCTGATGCGCGGGGCCTAAGACACGCGCCTCGAGTGTCTATGCCTGCTGAAACTTGCAAGTTACGCAGGACATAAAAGGTTCCAATATCTCACTGTAGAATATACTTTTTAGGTGAGGACATATATTTAATGAATTTATTGTCGTTTGGGGTCAGAGTTGACTGCTTGTTATATATATATATATATATATATATATATATATATATATATATATATATATATATAATTTTAATGTTATTTAACTTAAGCAATTTGAAGTGGGGATTAGAACGTGAATAAATTTAAATATAGAAATTTATCTCGGGCCATACATTACTATTAATTACGTTTCTTAAACATTCATACAACAAGAAAGTAGATGAAATATAATGACGTAAACAGTTTCCTTGGTTATCTTTGTTTAAAAAAAAACCTGAAAACAGGTAAGTAACAAAATGAACAAGTTGGTGAACAATGATTTTTGTCAGTTTCATTTTACTTAAAAAAGACGAATTTATATGATAATTATTACAGCTTCGTTGCATGTTTGGCTCTAAATATTTGATTCTTACATTCTGATTTTTGACAAATTAATATGTAGGAATAATCGATGTGCAAAATTAATCATTTTAATGGAGATGAAAATAATACCCAATTATCAATCGCTAAATTCCAGAATTTTTATTATGACAAAATTAAGATAAGGTTAGGAGCTAAATAAAAAAGACAAATTTATTTATAAAGGAGAATAAATGGACACTAATTTTGCTATAATTGAGACAGTTTGTATTCAGTAGAATTTTGAATCGTTTAAGTGATATAGGACCAAACTGTACTTCATGCTTTTGGTAGTCGTAAGTTCTACCATAATACAAGAAAAAGTATATAATACAGTAAACAAATACAAATCAGTCCTTTACGTGTTTCCGAATATTTGAGTAAATGAAAATTTGAGTCATGAAAGTTTTACTCTCTCCCAGAATAGACAGATTTGTCACTGAAGATTTGATGGTAATTAACAAGTCAACAATGCATAAGCTCAACAGAACAAAAAAAAATCTTAGATGCTGAGAAATGAAATTGGGCAGTTATCTCGATAGGCATGTAGAAACGACCTATTTAATATTTTCAGATCCTTAAATTTAAAAAAAAATTAGGCTGATTTTTAACAACTATCTTATAAACATGATCAAACATAAAACAATTGTGGTAGACATGTAAAACCTATCATGGATGTTAGTATGCATTTAGGAATGAGCTGTCTAGATTTTCATGCTATTTTAGAGATTGTTTTATTTTTGTTCTTGAAATGTTTCCTGTGTGCTTGAGGACATATTTTATTATATAAACACAATTCTAATTCTGCCGACATTGAGAAGGAAAAAAAACGCCATTTGGAGACCATAGGGTTTTGCCATCCCATGATATCCAACATATGTATATAGTGTCATAGCAGTAATCTATATAAAGAAAACAGAGCCCCTAATCTGCCGACACATTATTTGCAGTTGGACTTAGTTTTGAAGCGATTATATTTGGTATGATGAATTTTATGAATTTCTTTAATTCTGTTTCAGATCTAAAGAAGTTTAGACAAATCTTAAATACAACAGATTCTTTCCAAGACATTTTAAAGGAGAGTTGGAAAGCAGTGAGTATTCATACAAAATAACTAAACTCTTGTAATTGTTTGTCAACAAAGGCAAGTGTGACAAAAGGTGTCCGCTCTGTGACTGGTGGTGATGCTGTGATTGGTTAAGTTGTCAGTGACCATAACTGTATCAACAGGAGCATCATACATGTATTCCACGAAAAGTTTCTGACTCAGTTGTGTTTTTTCTTTTTGATTTTAAGAAACTGCTGCTCCTGTATAGCATTTATATTTGGCAGAATTGCCAGATTTAATCACTAATTTCAGACCAGTAACGGATCCAGAAGAGGTTGATATAGTTCAATCGATCCTCTTTTTCAAGATCCAACAGTTCATAGTTCAGTCAGTCAGAGAAAGGTTTGCTGTTTTAATCAAAACGAATCATAGATCTGCCACTATCATCTCGGCATACCAGGTTAGCACGACACGTATCTCAGTAAAGGTTATCAGATTACAATTAATAAAAATAACATTTGTTTGGTGAAAATATATTACTTATCTCAAACTTTGTACAATGCCCGTGTTCAATTATTCACGTGGCAGTTAAGAGTGTTTTTCCCCAAATCCTGAAAATAATTACTTGAAGTATTAGCTAGTTTGGATATTTAGCTCTCTACTTTGAACTAAAGAAAATTGATGGTTAATAATCGAAAGAAAACACAAAAACAAACGGAAATATTATTATAAATTGCGTAGCTGACCAGTCTCAACGCATTCACTCGAGTCCTTTAAGTCCAGATATGTTCGCATCAACTTGATTTCAATCTTTCAGCATTTTGTTCTGGAGGCATTTGGTCGTCAGAGTAACCTCTGATTCATTTTATATGTTTTTGAGCATATGTGTCTAAACTGGAGAGCATTTTTGTGTTTGCGAAGCCAGTTAAATATTGCATCTATCCTAAGATAACGAACTTCACAACGATTGTTTTTTTTAATGACCACATACCCACATTGGATACAAACGAAAATTATTTCGCACGAATACTTCGAAAAAAAACAACATTACGGCAATTTCTATTGAGGCCTTCTCATGCAGCGAAAAATGTACCTTTTGTGACCTTTTATATTACGAATCAATTCTTGCTGCTGCTGTGCACTTTTGCCGTGCCGCTTAGCAATACTTTCCTATGACATCAGAGGCATACATTATATATCGTTGTTTTTTTATTGTTAAGTTGGTGTATGCAAACCAGTTCAATATTTTTTCCCTGCAAGTTCCAGTACAATCAATGGTGAGAAAATTACACGGATAGTTTTTGATTCACGCAAACATGTGTCGAAATTTATCTCGCGTGTGATCAGCAGTACACCAAATCCAAATATTTTCAAGACGATGCGTGTCAATGTCATCAAATATCAACATGTTACAGTTGTTACAAATCACTTAAGGTAGATGTGCATATCTTTGAGTCAAATAGACATTTGTGTTTTTATGTCGACCTAATGCATCTTACACAGCAAGATTGTTTTTGTTTCCATCCAAATCGTCAATGCAAGGTGCTTTATCAATAGTGGAAAAGAACTCTACCGACGACAAAGTCATCTCACCACTACTTCTCAGTTGTTTTTGTTGTTTTTTTTGGTTTTTTTTTTTCTTTGTTTTTTTTATATCTCTCTATGCTTTTTGAAAGTCTTTTACAATATCATAAAAAAGTTGTTCATCAGCCAATGGCGCTATCACGTACAACCAATCACATGTTAACCATCATAAAACCATATTCAACAACAGTTGTTTTACCTAATTCAGCAGGACAGGACTATTGGTTAGTGCAGGAACTGAGTTTATAAATATATCACCATGCTTCAATGATTTACGTGCTGCTTGTATAAAGAAGTCAATGACAGAAAAATATTTGCTTTTACCGAAAGAATCTGCGAATTTCGTTTTACTTGATGCCATTGAATAATACAGTAAGTGATATGATCGTGCCTTCATATTTTGTGTGATCTGCAGTTTTATCAATTAAGCACGACGAAATTTCTGACTACATGAAATCACCTTAACGGTATTATACAATAAATATTTATTGTATAATACCGTTAAGGAGATTTCATGTAGTCAAAAATTTAGTCGTGCTTTATTGATAAAACTGCAGACTCATGTGGTGTGATGTGCCAAAACACGTGCCACAAATCCATCTCGAGATCAGACTGGTAATCGACGAGAGGCAATTTGTTTGAATATCTGTTTGATGTGGAGCAAAGAAGTTCACGTTCATCTAGAAATCTGCAAACCAAAAAGAATTTTAAAAAGTTGGTGACAATGAAAACGCGGCTGCATTAAATTATCAGAGACGGCATGGAGTAAATATTGGGGTGAAAAACACTTTACTGCATACTATTACTGTGGGTCTGTAATCGTCTCAATATACGACTTGATTTTAATAACCAACTTCAGTCTGATGAAGCACCTGTGAATCGTGTGGATGCTGTGTGTTACCAACGTGACCTCGTGTACCAAACATCGAAAAATATTTCCGGCCTGTCACCAATGGACACAAAAATCCCCGAACATAATCCAAATATGTTGCAGTTCGCGTGGGTACCGGAGAAGAGAAGCCGCTGTGGAAAAAGTTAGCGAGTACGGCCAAGGTCACTCATGGCATTGTTTGAACATAGTTGTCCAAACAAGCGCTATGGAAAATGTACTTATCATTACCATAAAAGCGTTCACGTTGTTTGTTTGAAGGACGATTTGTTGTTTCTTCCGCATGATCGTTTCCGTTATTTTGGCAATACCACTTACATAACTACAACACACGTTAACCATTGTCGATGTTGAACCTGAGCCGCATACTTCAACAGATTCTTCATATGCAGATGCAGTCCAATGCATTTATGAATCCTGGCCACTTACATGGACACAATTAATAAAAGTGGATGTTGGTAAAGAACTTCTTGGATCTGTTGCTGTATTGTTGACCAAATATCATATATGCGCACATGTTAATATTATCATGACTTTGTGGTCTTAAAAGTAATAAAAAAATGAGAAGCATAACGCTTTGTAAAATTCAACAAATAATTTATTTCCCTAGAATACAAAATGAAAATATAAAAAAGGACTCAAGGTATTGGGAATTAAACACCAAATAAATACTCCAAGAATTTCTAGCACTATTCTTAAAGATCTGATAAAAACAAAAACTTTAGTGGTATTTCAAAATAAATCCAATGGTGGTCTGAACAGTAATGATGTTCCAACAGTCTTTTGTTGAATCACAATAATATTTAAGATAATATGTTTGATTGAATTACACGATCAATACAAGTCTCTGTTAGCAATATTATTATTTTGGATGAGCACTTAGTATTATCTGTGAATGAATAATTTGAATAAATAATTTTTTTCAGCCCAAATGAAATGCTGGACACAAAAATAAGACTAACTTAGATGTTATTGCAGGTCTTAATAATTCTAGATAAACAAGATTATATGATCTTCTACTTGACCTCAGGTCACAATTAGCATTTTTCTAAAAAGAATTAATGGTAAATTTTATTATGTAATGTTCAAAATGTCTACAAGATCAATCTTAGTTATAATTAGAAAGTTGTGTTACTAAAATTAGACTACAAAATGTGGTAAACAACAGGTAGACATGGCATTTCATGGGGAATTTTAATGTTCTGAACTCAGACTGAGATAAACATGTTTGCAAACCAAAATCAATGATTCAGGTCAGAAAAGACTCAGGAATGGATAAAACAACTTATATTAGTCATAATAACATTGAAAAATGAAGTCATTCGCGTGACAGGATTAAAATCAGTTCGTACAATTCGACTCAAGTAAATCACTGTTATTCAGAAAATGATTTCACTGTCATCACCATTACAACCTCTCGGAGACAAGTTTATTTGGTATCTCTTTGTGTCTGGAGAGAAGAAAGGTGGTAAACATAGTAAAACTGACCATGTATGGTCCATGGATGTGTTTACCATCTCAGAAAGGATTTATATTCCAAGACCACCATTTGGGACCATCACCTGGTGGACCAAAGCCTCTTACTAGAACATTTGTGCAAGAGGAATTGCAGGTTGTTTCAGCAAATATAGAACTACCACCAGGATTTGTGTTGACATGTTAATGAATCGCTTTGCGATTTACAACAACACAATAACCAAATGTGTAATAGTGATTCTATCAAGGAGTTACCATCAAATGGTATCAAGAAGTGACAAACTTATCTTGTTGCATCGGTAAGCACAAGCGATGATTTTAGAGCATGTGCGAACTCACATTGGTCTTGAAGACATTTATCGAACAGTTCGTGTTTGAGATCTTTCTGCTGAATCAATTGTGGAACACCCCAATGGCATTTGTACTGTTTTGTGACCCAACCACAATCAAGTATATGGAAAGTCAAGAATATATCATTGAAATAATATAAGTGAATTTAAATGGACCAAGAAAACCTGATATAAAGCAAAAATGCTTGTTAAATAATAATAATAATAATAATAATAATAATAATAATAATAATAATAATAATAATAATAATAAACCTCAGACTAAATAAAATCAATACTGAACTTAAACAAATGAGACACAAATAAAACAGACAACTTACTGCTGAAACAAACAACATACAATTTAAACAAATAAACTACAAATGAAAAAAAAAACAGTATTTAATCGATAAGATAAATTCTCAAACAAGCAAGGAAAAATTAAACAGACAAATATCTACAGAAACAAACAGATATGAATCAAACAAGCAAATGCCAGATGAAATCAATGGTATTTAGACAATAAGAGTAATACTGAAACAAAATAAATGAGTCACAAATAAAACAGACAAATGTCAACAGAAACAAACAACATGCCAATGAAACAAATGAACGTCAAATAAAGTAAATGGTATTTACAAGAAAGAAATAAATACAAGCTATTTAAACTAACATATAATGGTACAAAGTAATAACAGAAATGTCAATAAAACAATCCACATACATATACAACACCCATATGCAAACACTACTGAAAAATCAACAAACCAAGATAGTCAAATGATCAACTTTGTCGAAACAACAGTCTTAAGTTTGCTTGCTTCTTTGTTTTAGATTAGATTTGTCTGTTTTGTTTGCACATCCCTTGTTTTATTTAAATATTGAATCTTAATATTATTATTTTACAAGTTCATTGGTTTCATTGCAGCTTAAATGGTTTATTTTAAAGTTGCTTATATTATTTCATTGATATATATTTGGCAACAATGGCTTTATAGCACATTCACATATATGCCTCGATTGATCTACCCAAACATATTTATATTTGAACTTACCACATTTTGTTATAATTATAACGGATGATCTTTTGGATACTTGATGGTATCAGATTCATTGACCAAATCTGTGCCATGTCTGCATACACATCACTGGTGGTGGTATGTATCAGTAACAAGCTCTTGTTGGTGTACAGGATCTAGACACGATCCTGATGAAACGGCTTAATCTTGTCATACTGACTCATATATGAGCAGCTTCAAAAAGTCCAACACAGACAATCTAACATAGATTGGTTTTGACAGCGTTAGTTTTGATTGTTTGATTATGAACCACTCAACATTGTCTTATTGCAGATTTATGTTTTTGTTTTCTCTTACCAAACCTTTGGGCAAGGTATATCTTGTTTCCCATATGCCTTTCTTGTTAGGTAATATCACAGCAATTGCAAATTTCAGTTTAATACTCCAGAAGGTCCACATGTACTGAAATCAAATCCAGTATAAGAATTTACAGTATTAAAATCTTTGCCAAATTTGACCTGCATTTCTTTGACAAAACCCAATGGAGTTATGGCCCTTTGTTTCAGTCAGAATTAAACCTTTGATTGTCATAATATTGGTGAGATGTTGTGACAGCATCTATGTCATATTGAGAAAGATACTTGCATTTATTATTTCATTTTTTTTTCATTTTTTTTGTTGATGCTTTTTTAATATATTTACTAACAACTGCTTTTGTTTTTTTCCAGACACTGCATGACTATGGTCCCCTTTTTGCCTGTGCCATCATTGGTCTCATTATGCCAACTTGTTGCTTTTGTTACAAGTGCTGTTTTTGTTCCTGTTGCTGCAGACAATGTTGTGGAAAGGAAAAGAAGGACAGTGATCCCAAAAATGCCAAATGCAAGAGAATGACCTTATCCCTAATACTAACAGCATGCACCACTATGATGCTGTAAGTCAACAAATACAAGTATTTCTTGTCACCTTTTAGCCTTATATGAACTAACAGGCATATAAAATGAGTTTCATGGGCAGTCTAACCAAATTAATTCATAAAAAACAATGGACAGAAAAGAAATTACAAAACAGGGCTATTACATTCTGAATGAAGTTATAACAATTATTCCAGTTTTAGAGTAACAATCAAAGGTTAAACTTTAGGCTTTAGGGTTAACAGTGTAAAAGTACCTGTAAATGTCACTCCATTAAAATTGCATATATATATATATATATATATATATATATATATATATATAGTTTAATACAAACAATACTATCATATAGATTAGAGAAATTAAATTTGTACTCTTCAGAGGTTTGAACCCAGGTCCACGAGTAAATGGCATCCATCGGCTTGCTTGCCTGCCTGCCTGCATATATATATATATATATATATATATATATATATATATATATATATAAAAGATTGCTAAAATGGTTTTTTCAAAACATGACTGTGTAAAGTGGTTTGGGAGTACAAAATCATATTTTTAGCAAAGCTGCCTCTGATTAAAATTAGATCTTAGCTAACATAGGACAGTGGTAATCTGATTTAGATTATGGCATGTATGTCAACATCCTAAAAATATATTGACTCATTTCATCAGCATGATTAAATTTCCTTAGGCAATCTATTTATTTTTCAACAAGTCTGATGGGAACCTCACTTTGAATACAGAATGGGCTCTGAACTAAAATTTGAGTTGCCCTTGGCATTAGACTATCGTTCCCTCTAATGGTTTCTGCTTCCCTGGTGATTTCAAGCATGAGAGGCCTGAAAGAGACCCCACAATGCACATCACATAGCCATTTCATTCATAACTTTTATGATTTATAAACCCATTGTCATTAGAGAGTCCTCAAAAATTGTTATCTTCTTTACGTTTCAAATCAGACATATTTTTGTGTATTTTGATGAATGTATTACAATTCCTTCATCTACTTAATGTGCATATTTCAATTCTTATCCAATTACAATACAATAATTCATTGTAGTGCTTCAGATTCATATTCAAGTTGAGTAGGAGGACAACAATCAATAGAAGAGACTGAAAAGTGGTGCAAATAGTACAAACTCACCTGAATATTAGGTCACAATGACCAACATTTCATCCTTTTGTATGTACTTAATGAAACTTGTTTTTCAGCTTATTTCTGTTCATGCTAAAATCATCGAACAAGAGGATTGTAAGCGTTTCACTTAGTATTCGCTCTTATAGCAAAAGAAGGACATTCTGATATATATTTTAAATGTGACTGGCTTAAATTTTTACATTTACTCATAGCTACATACGTTGCTTATATCCTATGCACATTCCGTTACACCTGAAATTACAAAATATAGATTCCACGATAGAAATGATTAATAAAAAAAACAACTGTTTACACATGGGTAACACTTGGGCTGGACATGATCTTGGGAAGAGCTAATGGTGTTTACATGGTGTTACGAATTTGCTAGCCAAGGTTGGCTAAAATAATGATAAAGTAACTGTTACATTCTAATCAGGTTAAGTGAATTTTCTGAAAAGAGATTCAGATCCAATGAAAATTATTTATCACTACATCAATAAAATATAATAAAACAAAAGTAAAATAGACAAAATTTAAAATTAACATACAAGCAATTTAATTATATATTGGTTACATGCTAAAGTCATCGAACAAGAGGATTATAAGCATTAGTATCACTTAGTATTCACCCTTATAGCAAAAGAAGGACTTTATGATAATTTTAAATTAGGTTTTACATTTAGCTCATAACTATATAAGCTGCATCTGGAATTATGAAATTTAGTGGAGTTTCCTATTTGAATAATTAACTCCCCCAAAAATAGGTTACTGTGACACATATTTCATGCTTCACTCATTATGTTTTGTTTTGAGATGAATTTACACTCTAGACTCATCAAACTAGATGATTATATGTATTTTTTGTTGAGTACCACACCTTTATAACAAAAGATGTCACATTTTAGTTGTTAAAGTTAATTTATTTGGCATTTAGCTCATAACGATATTGATTGTTTTGCTTTGTATTGAGTATACATGCTATTAATGTGTTTAGGTGGATCTTAATGAAAGTGACTAATCTACAAGTATGGCCAACTGGCACCATAGTGGTTATCATGAAAATTATAAAGTGTTATTGCCAGTCTTCAGTCCACCTATTTTTATCTGTAAGCTTATCAGTAATGTATAGCAGCTTGTCCTATTTATGCTGTTGCATCAAGATAACTTCTGTTTATTGTTAATAATAACTTCCAGTTTTATCAGTTTAAATATTGAAAGATATCTTTGAAGGTACAAATTCTAGTTGAATTCTCCGAATTTCCTTGACCTCACCTCAATCACATGAGCATTGAAAAATGCATAGTATTACCATATATACTAGTGTACAAGTCACCCTACTTGTTAGTTGACCCCTGGTACAAATTTGCAAAAATTGTATTTTCTATAAACCCATTTTAAAACTTTTGTATATAGTAAAAAACGATATGTGTTGGTTTACAGGTCTTCTGATATTTTGACTTTGATTTGACAAGAACAAAAGCAGATTTATTTCTCAGAAAACTCATTTTATCTCTTACTTCATGCAAGACCGTCATGCTTTTTATAGACTTTAGAGATATCAGGTTTAAGTCCAAGATTTTTTACTTGCAAGTGTGAATCCTCATAGTTAGCATACAAATATTATATTTATATGAGTAAATATGGTAATTATAATAATACATTTTACAGGTGAAGCACAATTTATTAATATTGACATAACAGTCATTATTATTATTATTATTATTATTATTATTATTATTATTATTATTATTATTATTATTATTATTATTATTATTATTATTATTGCTTAGAAAATATATAGCAATTACTTTCTCATTATAGATCAAATGATAAATATATATAAACATTGTAAATAGATAGTAAACATTGACTGATGGACAGATGCCAACACTTGAAGGCCATACCAGCTTATTTGGCCAAATACAGCTAAGGTTTACAACATGTTTCTCTTTCATTATGATATCAATACAATTGAAATGAGGTAATGGAGGGGGAAATGGTTTGTGGTGTGTTTGATATGGAAAATGACCATAAATTTTTTTCTAAATAGTATCTGACAAATTGTCGATAGTTCTATCAAACTTAACACCAAGAAAATTATCTGACATCTGGATCCTATCACATATTTTTCATGAGTCTAGTTGTTAGGCTGAAACCATTTTTACAGGTTTTAAATAAGAAAAGCACAACTTACAGATGTATTCAAGTTTTGGTTTATCTTCCAGATAAAGGAGTATGCTGTATGATATAAATAACCTACCAGTGAATTAAAATATTAGTTCTGAAGAGCTAATAATCTACATAATTTCTCTATGTTAACTCAAATCCATGTCTCAAATACATATATAAACGAAACACTACAAGGTAATCTACATACTAAAATAATCCTAGTAATTAAGTATACATACTACCAATAATTACAATTATGACAATTTAATGTTTTGCAAAAATCAAGCAAGTAACCTACAGACCTTTTGGAAGCTTTTCCTTCTCTATCTGGTCCTGAGTTTTCCCACCAAAGTGGCTTCTTTTAATCTGTCCAGGTATATGGATAATTTTGCAGCAAGTTGAAGCTATAAATTTTAATCCCACACTCTATCTTAATTCTGATTGGATGTCTCTGTGGACAGATCCAGTCAATCTTAGCAGACAATGTTTTTTCACTGTCTAAGTACAAGGGAGAATATGCCCCTGTGGGCTTCCTTTGATCTCTGAACCAAGCCTTTGATTAACTGCTATTCTATATTCTGGGTGGCTGTCAATTCCCAAAAGGGATTGCTGCTGCCTGTGGCCTTGTACACACACCAAGTGCACCAAATGCAGTAATAATACCCAAGTTTATACATTTCCTGATAACTTGGACTGAGCATTCCTGACAGATGGTCTGAAAGGACCTAGCAATCAGGTAGGAAAGGGTTCAGAAATATTGCCCAAAATATCAAGCAGTAAAATCTATTGCTGAGGCTGCTGGATTCACCATTTTCATAACATTTGTCAACTGGAGCAACAGTGGGTGTACCTGGGTGTAACTTATTCTTAGATATCAGAACTATCTGTTATATTGAACTGCTATGTAAGTTGAACAAAAGTTGAATAGGATAGTGAGCTGGACATCCTGTAACACCCACTACTATGTTCAGTGTGTGTACGGTGTACATGTACTTGTATGACAGGAAATGTAATCATAATAAAATCATATAAATTAAGAGTTACTGTTCCTTAATTTAGAAAAAAAGATATATGTAAATCATGGCCTAACTCAAAATTTTATTGGTAATCGCAAAGTCAATTTACATTGTCTACATTTATTTCTCAACATTTTTATACACATTCAATAAAAAGAAAAGAAGATAGTACAAATGTGTAAACTAAACCAGAACTCACAGTTTATGAAATTTCATTATCCTAGCAGGATTGTCTGAATGCATGATTCTGTATCAACTCTAAAAACCACTGTCTGCATGAAAATCATGTTATCAGTAACTATAATTCAATCATTATCTTTGAAATATATCAAATGATACTCGATCAAATACGGCATAATCAAAATAATTCTTTAGGCTCTATTGAACTGACTCCTGCATTTGACAAATATGGCATAATCACAATAATTCTTTAGGCTCTATTGACCTGACTCCTGCATTTGACAAATATGGCATAATCAAAATAATTCTTTAGGCTCTATTGAACTGACTCCTGCATTTGACAAATATGGCATAATCACAATAATTCTTTAGGCTCTATTAACCTGACTCCTGCATTTGACAAATATGGAATAATCAAAATAATTCTTTAGGTTCTATTGACCTGACTCCTGCATTTGACAAATATGGCATAATCAAAATAATTCTTTAGGCTCTATTGACCTGACACCTGCATTTGACAAATATGGCATAATCAAAATAATTCTTTAGGCTCTATCGAACTGACTTGTGCATTTGACAAATATGGCATAATCAAAGTAATTCTTTAGGCTCTATTAACCTGACTCCTGCATTTGACAAATATGGAATAATCAAAATAATTCTTTAGGTTCTATTGACCTGACTCCTGCATTTGACAAATATGGCATAATCAAAATAATTCTTTAGGCTCTATTGACCTGACACCTGCATTTGACAAATATGGCATAATCAAAATAATTCTTTAGGCTCTATTGAACTGACTTGTGCATTTGACAAATATGGCATAATCAAAGTAATTCTTTAGGCTCTATTGACCTGACACCTGCATTTGACAAATATGGCATAATCAAAATAATTCTTTAGGCTCTATTGAACTGACTTGTGCATTTGACAAATATGGCATAATCAAAGTAATTCTTTAGGCTCTATTGACCTGACACCTGCATTTGACAAATATGGCATAATCAAAGTAATTCTTTAGGCTCTATTGACCTGACTCCTGCATTTGACATGAACATTAATCTTCATTTAAAAAATAAGAATCAGAGATTTGCTGTTATTCAATCAAATCAAACATAATCATGTGTGCAGATCATGACCTAACTCAAACTTTTTACTATAATTGATAAATTTTATGTGGCAGATTTTCTCAATAGTACAATTAAATGAGTCTCTCCTGATTGTTTCTGTCACTGTCTTTCCAGTCATCAAGTATATTGGGTACAAACAGGACTAAGAGTTTGATTATTATTCTGTTTTTACAATATTAATATTTTGATTAATATTTTGTTTATATAATATTAATATTTTGATTAATATTCTGTTTATATAATATTTATATTTTGATTAATATTGTTATATAATATTAATATTTTGATTAATATTCTGTTTATATAATATTAATATTTTGATTAATATTCTGTTTATATAATATTAATAGTTTAATTAATATTCTGTTTATATAAAATTAATATTTTTATAAATATTCTGTTTATATAATATTAATATTTTGATTAATATTTTGTTCTCGATTGCAGGCTTGGGATAATAATATCATGTCTTAGTGCACAGCTGCTTCATAGGGCTACAGCGAACACAGATAATGATGGATTTGTTGGCAGATTTGATGCCAGTCTTACAAATTTTAGACAGTTTATCAGCACTGCTGTAATGGTAAGCAAATATATTATATTATCTTTATGGTGACACAGTTCAGCATCTTACCCCCATTTTAAAATACAGAAAATTACAAATTAGTGCAACCTAGTTTAAAATTAAAATTTATTATTGTCTACTGCAATTTTAATATGTTTTTAAAAGTTAAACACCAGTGTAAACATAGAAGTTTATGAACATTACAAACTGGACTCAATATGGACAAAAATTTTAAACAAAGAAATAATGAACCTGCTTTATTGCTAATTGGTATAATCTTCTTAACAAAAAAAAAAATTAGGTCACCAGTTGAGTAAAATGTATCAGTTTAATTTCCATCTTGAAACAAGTAATGTAATATCAGATGATTAAGATGGAATATCAGTTTGAATTAAAATTTTCTGCTATGTAGAATTTTTTAAAATGCCACCCCACCCCTACTTTTTGACTGTTTACATTCTACACAAGACTGTTATGAATGCTTAATCATTATGATTGATGGTGTAATATATATATATATATATATATATATATATATATATATATATATATATATATATATATATATATATATATATATATATTCACTTTATACATAGTGAAGACTATTAAAAATAACTAATTTAAGTATTTCAATAATTTTGGCTACATGCAATAGTGTATGAATGATTTAAATGAGCAAGTTGTACAGATTATGCAAAGTAGGATCTCTGTGTTATTTTTCAAGAAAAGATGAGGAATCTGTACATCAGGCCTTGTTGTGAGTTTTATTACACTTTTGTTCCATACAGTGTGTGGTACTTCATACCATTAGAGAAGATTTTTTGTTGTTGTAAGGAATTACTTATAATAATTTCAAGGAATAATAAAGTAATGTTCTACTTTTTGGCAGCTCTTTGAATGAAGGTAGATTAAATAATTCAGCTGTTCAAATTCCACCTGAAAGTATTTTTCTATCGTACAAAATGATAATAATCAGGAGCCTTGCTTGAAGCTTTCTTTATTCAGAATTGATGAATTGGTACAGCTGACTGCTTGACATTTTTCGAAGATTACAAGACAGTCCAGTCCATGCTGTCTATATGTATGGTACTTTGTGTATCATTGTCTAGGAGTTGCTTCATAAAAATTTTATAAGCCTTTCTAATGCTGGTGCAAGATATGTCTTAATAGGTAAGAATATGACCTGAAAAGTGTGTCTGTGCATGATTTAGATTTTTAGTGTAGCTATAACAATTTTTTAGTCATATCGTTAAATGTCTGCAGTGTGAGAGTTTATAGTGATCTCTAGCACTGGGGCATCATGCTGCAGACATATGACATGATGTCCCTCCCAGTCACATTATCCTGACATCATGCCAACCAGTCCTAACACTAACCTTTTAATGCTGAGCACCAAGCAAGGCAGCTGTTAGTGCCATTTTATAAAGTTTTTGGTATGACTTGGCTGGGGTTTGAACCCCCAACATTCTGCATCCAAGGCAATCGCTCTAAACACTTAGCCACCGGAGTGGTCTGTCGAGAAATTTACACCAGCTCTATTCCTGTGGAATTAGGTTTCTGCTATCTAGTGCTGCACCTGCATCTATCTACACTTGTAGCTATGCTATCTTGCAGCTGAAGACATAGGTAATATTAAGGTTTGAACTGGTACAAATGTATTAGATATCACTTTTACTGCAGACTTTCTAAATGGTAGATCTTGTCCATCTAAAAACAACCCAGCCTTTACCATCTCATTTGTTGCATATGCACTGTTATCATTGTTTACAATTTCCCTATCAGCATAAGATGTACTATAAATAAAAAATTTTTATAGTACATGTATGAGCAATAGGTAAATTGTAAGCAATGATATAAACCCCTTAGCTACAATGTGGTTGCCTCAATGACCACAAAGTAGGATTCCTAATATATATGTCTGTGTGTGTATGTGTGTTTGTGTGTGTGTGTGTATTCCAATAACTTTTTTCTACCCTTGAATGAGCCAGAATTTTGCCATCAAATCCAAAACATAAGAAGAAAACTATTATACTGTCATTATTTGATTCCATAGTAACATATTTTCAAATAAGGCTTGAACTACTTTTCCTCTATGTTTCTTGGTTATATGGAAAAATCATAAATAAATTTGCCATAGCCTTGCTTGATATATTACAAATAGAAAAAAGCAATATTCTCTTCAACAAATATGGATCATCAAGTTTCAGAAATATGTACAATAACTGTAAAAATAAGGATGTTATTCCCATCCAAAGTCTCCAAGCCTCTTATAGTAACCTGCCAGAAACATTTTGAATGCTATCAGCAGAGCTGAGGATTAAACTTTCCTAATTATTCAGCTAGTGATACATCTGTGAAGTGAAATTTGATAACTGTACAATAGCAGCAAATGTTGTTTATGGTCTGTACATCTGTGAAGCGAAATTTGACAACTGTACAATAGCAGTAAATGTTTATGGTCTGTACATCTGTGAAGCAAAATTTGACAACTGTACAATAGCAGCAAATGTTGTTTATGGTCTGCTAGTTTCCCCCATGCCTCTTACAACCTCAGGTGGCTGATGTGAGGTTAACGTTGAAAAAATGTAAAAACCAGAAGGAAAAGAATAACCATACTAAATGACAAAACTACCTCAGATTACTTGCATGACCTGTTCTGACATAGGACACTGTCTATCATGTTATAATAGAGACAAGGTAAGTAACTTCCAAAAGCTTTGTTTCACACCTGACCGTTGATCTCCTTCTACTATTTCCATTTTTGATGGCACATGACCATAATCTACAGCTTCTTTTCCTGGGATAATTTACTATTGATCAAGCAATCATTGTCTTTTCTGCAACCTAATGAAGTTACTGGCTCCAAAACTTACAAATTGTGTGAATTTAATCTATCAGGTTATTCTCATATGCAGGTTGTACCTTTTATTGAGAGACACAATGTTTTGCATTGATACATTCCTTCATTATTCTAAGCACAGTGGAAGATGCAGAAGCAAGTTCCTACTTACCATTAACTTAATTCAACTTTAGGAATCCGATTTCATGGAAGAATTAAACATTTGTCATGTTAAGTCCAGTCAGCTCAAATACAAGAATTATTACACTGATTTTCAAAATATATACTGATTAGCTCAAAAGGTAATACTTAAAAAATAAATCATGAACCAGACACATAGATACTATAGCTACACCCCTGATCAGAAAGGTTGAAATCTTAAGCAATTTCTTGTTATCAGTTAAGTTTTTGGATTTTATTAATTTATCAGAAAATTTGTAGGTATATAACAAAAAAGTATGCCTCTCATAATCATTCAGATTTTCTTATGCTGATACTGTGCTGTTGCAGTATTGGTTTATCTGCATTGTAGATGCGGATTTACTCTTTAGCTTTGACTTTTAAAAATGTATGGGACTATGAATGGATTTCATTTGTATTCACAGGCATGTGTATTTTTGTATTATTTCTCAAATGGAAAATAGGTTTTGGACCACTGTGCTGCTCTTTTCCTTTATATTCTACTTACTTAATAGAGTCTCTGCATCAAAGTAAATTTTTGGGCAAATTTCACAAACCAACCCTAGGAGAATGGACTCCTTCCTACAGAGCTGTCCGTAGGGAAGTGATTATCATTGCAAGAATTCACATGGCTATACTTATTTAACCCACACCTACTTACTAAAAAGAGAAGATCCACCTGAGTGCACAGCTTGCAATGAACCATTCACTGTTAAGCACTTTATGCTGGAGTGTTTTGACCTCCAGCCTACATGTAATAAATATTATAATGTGCAAGATATGAGTGAACTCTTTGATACAGTTAGCATTTCTTCTCTTCTACACTTCTTTAAGGAAGTAAACATATATCATAAGTTATAACTTTTATGTTATCATCTTAAACATTTTTATGTGCTATATATGTACGGTCGCTAGATTTTAATTACCTTCCATATGTTTTCGTTGTCATACATTATTTTCAATCCTCATTGATCAGGAAACTATATTTTTCATCACCATTACCATTTGTATCGTTTTACCTTTAGCTATTTGGTTTCATATCGCTGGCCGATACAGAACCTTTTTACCATTTGTACATAATGAAAGATGTAACCTTTTGTATGGCGCTAAATGGCCTCTTTGTGCTGGTGCGCCGTAAAAACTCAACCAACCAACCAACCAAACCAATAGTAATGAAATACATTCAGTGTTATAGAGAAAGCTCATTAATTTACAGTATATTCAAACTCTTTGCTTTTATTTAATACGATACATTTCTAACCTGTGGACTAGATTTGTAATATTCATTTGGATACCTTTCAAGGAGAAAATTTAAATAATATTGCAATGTTGTTCTGTTTTCTTCTCTCTCTATTTTCTTCTCTTTATTTTCCTCTTGAAATGTCACAAGAATTTTAAATGTAAATGTACAGTTCCCTTTATGTGTCCCAGTGATGAAAATGTATCCACATTATTGTAACAAGATGTAATTCTCTTAAATTTGACCCACAATCAAAATAGCTGCTGCTCTGTTATAGTCAATCTTTATGTTGTAAATGTTTGTCAGTTTTATTGTCAGAATTATTTAACAAATTGGATTCTTTGGTAATTTTCATAGACAAATTTAAAGTCCCTCCACTTAAACTTGCTTCTTAAATAACATAATTCTGCAGACCATACATGTGTAGGTAAAGGGTCAATTTAAACTATTAGAACTTGTGTCTAATCCCATTCTTGTGCCTAATCCCACTGTCTCATATTGTGACAATACAAAAGTTTAAAAATTATATTATCAACAGTGAATAACTATGCAACTGCTTTGAATAAACAACAGAAACACTTATAACTTCAGAAAATTGCACCCTTATCCCATTTTCAGTTGCAGCGCTGATGAAACTCTAAAACTTGAACACAAGTCAGAAAAACAAAAATTAATAATTGAGAACAGTTCAGTTAGTCTTTTAAGATTACTGGGGATTCAAATATTTTGAGCAAATCTGAGGATAACATCTCGATACAATGTTGTTTTCCATCACTAGTGTGCAAGCATGGTGTTATATTTCTTTTCACATTTTAAATCCTTGTGACTTTTGAGGTACAAGAAAGAAAACGATTTGGAATATTATTGTTTAAAATATATCTAAATGATTAATGAAAATCTTATCTTCATGTTGAAAAAAGATTAACTGTTTTGTTTTATATAAAAAAATTGCTTAAATTGTCACCAAAACACTCAATGCATCAATAATTTGTAAAAAAAAACAAAACATTACAGAGGTCGAAAGTACTGTAAATTAATGTGTTTTCAGTATGATTGAGAAAATGCGAAATGGGAGTTTCAGAATTTTTTACCAATTGTTTGTTCTCTCATGACTTTACCTTTTTGTGCATTCATGCTACATTCATGTGTGCCACTCTATGAGCCACAAACTTGGGTCTGGATGCTCAGTGGATACACATGGTTAACCCCAACGAGAGCCCATCACTGGCTTCCCCATTGCATTCCTCACTGCCTGTATTATTGGAATTCCTCTAATATAATTTGCAGGTTCACAAACTTGACACAGGAGAGATTAGTATTATTAATCTCAATCTGTGAGGTTAACAGAGGAACCTGAATCATTGTTAGGCTTGGTCACCAGTGATATGAAAATGATACAAATTATTGTTGGTAAATGTGTTAATTAATAATGGAAGAAAGCTTCCATGTCAGTGTTGCAGGAATGTATTAGCATAAGAAAAGTTGCATGATGACCATGACTTTTAATGTGTAGAGTCAGTAAGAAACATTTTAAAGTTCACTGCGGTGAAATGGAAAATGAAATTTCCATGTATTATTTACACAGATATTGAATGTCTGAGAATATCCATTAAAGCTTCACTATACAACAAGCAAATGCTGCCTGGGCAAATAAATATGATGCAAGTTGCTGAACAAGACCCATGCTGGATTTGTTACACTGTTGTCAGATGTAATGGAGCAATCAATTCACCAATATTGTACCTTCTGCAACGACTTTGTTAAGGTGTTTATTAAATTGGTTTTGAGGTGACATTGTAATGGATCAGCCACAACTGTTTTCCTTGCCCACAGACAAATTTATAACAACTGATGGCATTGGTGAGTTTTTCAAGGCAATCAGTTGGATCAGTGACAGAGGTTGCTAGGCACATTCTGTAATGGAGTTTTCCAGATTTTGCTTAGTCTGCTACATGACAGTAGCATTGAAGTAAATTAGAAAACACTTGTTGTGAACTGGATGAGTGGAAATATTATTTCCATCTGCATTGCTATCATTATTTATGTCACTTTCTTCCTTTTTCATGCAACTGGATTTTTGGTTGCCTGTTGTTAAAGGACTCTATAACATGTTAAGCAATTAGCTTACTAAAATAAAAAAAATAATTTAAGTTATTTTTAAAAACAAAATTAGACCACAATTGACAGAAATCATCCTTGCATTAAGACCTTTGATATTTCATACAAAAATAATATCATCCATTAATTATGGATGATATTTTAAAAAATTTAAATTCTCAAAAAGTGCCTTCCATAATTTGACATAAAATCCCAAATGAAATATCATCTGGTAATAACAAAACCTTGAAACTGCTCAAATACCACTCAGTACGATTTAACCAAATTTGACAGAATTGTGTGGTTTATACTGGTCTTGCATTTGGTTGTTATTAGGTTGATGTCAGCCATGTGAGCATTATCAGGCCTGCTTAAGCCTCTTGTTTAGTTTTAGTCTCACATATGACAGAGCTACAAATGAAAAGCAAATCAGTCTTAATTAATGTCATCTTGCATCAATCTGCCATTAACTTTAGGTCATTTTTTTGTTTTAGATCCTCTTTTCATAAAAATTCTTCTTTTAACATGTAAATAGCTTTTACAGAGGACATACAAATTTGAAGCAATATAGAGGTCAAGAGTTCACACAGAAAAAAATGATGTCAGAGAGGAATTACATGATTAAAAGTAAGCAAAAGAAAATAAAAGTTTTGGGTTCATGTTTTTGTTTACTGTATTTCAGGATGTTCCAAGTGAAGCAAATAAAGCAGCAAATTCAGGTCTTGATAAAGTGGAAGGAGAAATTCTTGGTATGATCTTCATAGTAAACATTTATCTGTTTTCTTTTTACTATTTTATTATTTTACTTATATAAGGGTTTAAGGAATTAACATTAAAAAAATTTATATGTTGGTGTGCATTTTGTTGCTATAGAATTTGATAAATCTTTGTACCAAGACAAATATAAAAGCAGTGGGACTGCCACCAGTCACTAAACAGCCACAAAATAATGGCTGAAATGTATTTAAAATTTATTATTTTTGGCTTGTTGGAGTTTATTGATTCATATTTTGAAATACAATGGGAAAAATATTTAATTCAGGAAGTGTGGCCATATAAAAACTTGGTCATTGGAACATATCTTTTATGTTTGAGTGACTTGTGCATTTTCAGTTATTTATTTGTTACACCCTATCCTCAATATTTTTTTTATCCTATTTCACTTACACTCATAGAAATTATTATATGGATCTATTTTTCAGATTGTAACAAAACCATACCAAAAATAGGTCATTATCACCAAAATTTCATGTTTACATTTTTAGCTTTTTGTTCACCTTGTATTAATATATTAGACCTCTTTTCACCTGCATGTAGGTGTATCACAACCGTATCATTGCTAAATCACTCTAACCTAAATTGTACACTTTGAGTGACAGGTTTTATCTGTTTGTGTGTTACATCCTCAATGGACCCCATTTTACTTCATGACAATTAGTATGTTAATACATTACAGAAGGAGTAATTCACCCTTACTAAAAGTAGGTCACTAACACAATTTTCATGCTTGAGTAACTCTTGTGTATTTAGATATCATTTTTCTTGCTTCCTCATTACCCTGGAACCTATTTGACCTACATTCATAAAAATTGACAAGTGGATGCATCTCATGGAGATTTACTCAAGTATTCAAACAAGGTGACTGAAATAATTTTCATGCTTGAGTAACTCTTGTGTATTTAGATATCATTTTTCTTGCTTCCTCATTACCCTGGAACCTATTTGACCTACATTCATAAAATTGACAAGTGGATGCAGCACTGGACCAAGTATTCAAACAAGGTGACTGAAATAATTTTCATGCTTGAGTAACTCTTGTGTATTTAGATATCATTTTTCTTGCTTCCTCATTACCCTGGAACCTATTTGACCTACATTCATAAAAATTGACAAGTGGATGCATCTCATGGAGATTTACTCAAGTATTCAAACAAGGTGACTGAAATAATTTTCATGCTTGAGTAACTCTTGTGTATTTAGATATCATTTTTCTTGCTTCCTCATTACCCTGGAACCTATTTGACCTACATTCATAAAAATTGACAAGTGGATGCATCTCATGGAGATTTACTCAAGTATTCAAACAAGGTGACTGAAATAATTTTCATGCTTGAGTAACTCTTGTGTATTTAGATATCATTTTTCTTGCTTCCTCATTACCCTGGAACCTATTTGACCTACATTCATAAAAATTGACAAGTGGATGCATCTCATGGAGATTTACTCAAGTATTCAAACAAGGTGACTGAAATAATTTTCATGCTTGAGTAACTCTTGTGTATTTAGATATCATTTTTCTTGCTTCCTCATTACCCTGGAACCTATTTGACCTACATTCATAAAAATTGACAAGTGGATGCATCTCATGGAGATTTACTCAAGTATTCAAACAAGGTGACTGAAATAATTTTCATGCTTGAGTAACTCTTGTGTATTTAGATATCATTTTTCTTGCTTCCTCATTACCCTGGAACCTATTTGACCTACATTCATAAAAATTGACAAGTGGATGCATCTCATGGAGATTTACTCAAGTATTCAAACAAGGTGACTGAAATAATTTTCATGCTTGAGTAACTCTTGTGTATTTAGATATCATTTTTCTTGCTTCCTCATTACCCTGGAACCTATTTGACCTACATTCATAAAAATTGACAAGTGGATGCATCTCATGGAGATTTACTCAAGTATTCAAACAAGGTGACTGAAATAATTTTCATGCTTGAGTAACTCTTGTGTATTTAGATATCATTTTTCTTGCTTCCTCATTACCCTGGAACCTATTTGACCTACATTCATAAAAATTGACAAGTGGATGCATCTCATGGAGATTTACTCAAGTATTCAAACAAGGTGACTGAAATAATTTTCATGCTTGAGTAACTCTTGTGTATTTAGATATCATTTTTCTTGCTTCCTCATTACCCTGGAACCTATTTGACCTACATTCATAAAAATTGACAAGTGGATGCATCTCATGGAGATTTACTCAAGTATTCAAACAAGGTGACTGAAATAATTTTCATGCTTGAGTAACTCTTGTGTATTTAGATATCATTTTTCTTGCTTCCTCATTACCCTGGAACCTATTTGACCTACATTCATAAAAATTGACAAGTGGATGCATCTCATGGAGATTTACTCAAGTATTCAAACAAGGTGACTGAAATAATTTTCATGCTTGAGTAACTCTTGTGTATTTAGATATCATTTTTCTTGCTTCCTCATTACCCTGGAACCTATTTGACCTACATTCATAAAAATTGACAAGTGGATGCATCTCATGGAGATTTACTCAAGTATTCAAACAAGGTGACTGAAATAATTTTCATGCTTGAGTAACTCTTGTGTATTTAGATATCATTTTTCTTGCTTCCTCATTACCCTGGAACCTATTTGACCTACATTCATAAAAATTGACAAGTGGATGCATCTCATGGAGATTTACTCAAGTATTCAAACAAGGTGACTGAAATAATTTTCATGCTTGAGTAACTCTTGTGTATTTAGATATCATTTTTCTTGCTTCCTCATTACCCTGGAACCTATTTGACCTACATTCATAAAAATTGACAAGTGGATGCATCTCATGGAGATTTACTCAAGTATTCAAACAAGGTGACTGAAATAATTTTCATGCTTGAGTAACTCTTGTGTATTTAGATATCATTTTTCTTGCTTCCTCATTACCCTGGAACCTATTTGACCTACATTCATAAAAATTGACAAGTGGATGCATCTCATGGAGATTTACTCAAGTATTCAAACAAGGTGACTGAAATAATTTTCATGCTTGAGTAACTCTTGTGTATTTAGATATCATTTTTCTTGCTTCCTCATTACCCTGGAACCTATTTGACCTACATTCATAAAAATTGACAAGTGGATGCATCTCATGGAGATTTACTCAAGTATTCAAACAAGGTGACTGAAATAATTTTCATGCTTGAGTAACTCTTGTGTATTTAGATATCATTTTTCTTGCTTCCTCATTACCCTGGAACCTATTTGACCTACATTCATAAAAATTGACAAGTGGATGCATCTCATGGAGATTTACTCAAGTATTCAAACAAGGTGACTGAAATAATTTTCATGCTTGAGTAACTCTTGTGTATTTAGATATCATTTTTCTTGCTTCCTCATTACCCTGGAACCTATTTGACCTACATTCATAAAAATTGACAAGTGGATGCATCTCATGGAGATTTACTCAAGTATTCAAACAAGGTGACTGAAATAATTTTCATGCTTGAGTAACTCTTGTGTATTTAGATATCATTTTTCTTGCTTCCTCATTACCCTGGAACCTATTTGACCTACATTCATAAAAATTGACAAGTGGATGCATCTCATGGAGATTTACTCAAGTATTCAAACAAGGTGACTGAAATAATTTTCATGCTTGAGTAACTCTTGTGTATTTAGATATCATTTTTCTTGCTTCCTCATTACCCTGGAACCTATTTGACCTACATTCATAAAAATTGACAAGTGGATGCATCTCATGGAGATTTACTCAAGTATTCAAACAAGGTGACTGAAATAATTTTCATGCTTGAGTAACTCTTGTGTATTTAGATATCATTTTTCTTGCTTCCTCATTACCCTGGAACCTATTTGACCTACATTCATAAAAATTGACAAGTGGATGCATCTCATGGAGATTTACTCAAGTATTCAAACAAGGTGACTGAAATAATTTTCATGCTTGAGTAACTCTTGTGTATTTAGATATCATTTTTCTTGCTTCCTCATTACCCTGGAACCTATTTGACCTACATTCATAAAAATTGACAAGTGGATGCATCTCATGGAGATTTACTCAAGTATTCAAACAAGGTGACTGAAATAATTTTCATGCTTGAGTAACTCTTGTGTATTTAGATATCATTTTTCTTGCTTCCTCATTACCCTGGAACCTATTTGACCTACATTCATAAAAATTGACAAGTGGATGCATCTCATGGAGATTTACTCAAGTATTCAAACAAGGTGACTGAAATAATTTTCATGCTTGAGTAACTCTTGTGTATTTAGATATCATTTTTCTTGCTTCCTCATTACCCTGGAACCTATTTGACCTACATTCATAAAAATTGACAAGTGGATGCATCTCATGGAGATTTACTCAAGTATTCAAACAAGGTGACTGAAATAATTTTCATGCTTGAGTAACTCTTGTGTATTTAGATATCATTTTTCTTGCTTCCTCATTACCCTGGAACCTATTTGACCTACATTCATAAAAATTGACAAGTGGATGCATCTCATGGAGATTTACTCAAGTATTCAAACAAGGTGACTGAAATAATTTTCATGCTTGAGTAACTCTTGTGTATTTAGATATCATTTTTCTTGCTTCCTCATTACCCTGGAACCTATTTGACCTACATTCATAAAAATTGACAAGTGGATGCATCTCATGGAGATTTACTCAAGTATTCAAACAAGGTGACTGAAATAATTTTCATGCATGGGAGATGTTTGTAATTTTAGCCATTTTGTTTCTTACATACTCTATATCATTTACCTTATATGTATTTCTAACCTGTATGTTATTTATTCATATTTATAAAAATTCTTTTTTTTTATTATAAAGTATTCTTCAGCAGAATTCAGCACTTTCCATTCTGTGTGGTGTAGATTTGTAATTGCACACACACACACACACACACACACACACACACACACACACACACACACAAACACACACACACATTATGAGTAGTATATTTTCAGTAGTCTTCCATCATTCACGTAGTGTCTTAGTCATGTACTTAGTTTGGGCTCTGACTAGGTTAACCTCAATCAGTTGATATTCATTTCCTAAAGACTCTTAACTCCCAATGCTTTTTCATTAGTCCTTCATACCAATCTGTATATTCTTAACTACTCCAAAAGTGCTTTTGACAAGGGGAATCAAATTTACATGTAAACACCTTTTTACTCTTCTCTTTTCAGGCTTTGCTAATACTGTAGCAAACACAGTAATAAGAACAATAAATGCAGCATCACTTCTTGATCAAGCAGAAGTTCTTGGATATGGTAAATAGACTGAATATTGTTGAAACTTGAAACACTGCTCCATTGATATTTGTTAAATCTCCTGCTTTTAGATGCATATTGTTTACAAGATTTATTTTAAAACTTTATTCATTCATGATCTATCCTTGTCTGGGCTAACTCCTGTCCCATTTAAATCTAATTTTTCCATTAATTCAATAATTTGGCATCCCTTTTGAGTTTTCTTCTTGTGCAGTAATATTTTTCTTTATAGTGGTAAATTTGTTTTAGACACTGGATGAATATTGCTATGCTACTCTTTTCAGCATGCAGGGGAGGAAATGGTTGGTTGTCATGGCAACCAAAATCCTTCCTAGAACATGTAAAAATAATGAACCAAATGCATATTTCTTATTATTCTTTTTTATTTAAGATTACAAATTTGATGCCTAATCAGTCAAGGTTGGAATTTTTTTAATTTATGATTGAGAAAAGTGAGCTTTTTCTAATTATTTGACCTCAATTGTCCAAGTTCACCTAATGTATGCTTAATAAGTGGGTTTTTTTAAGAATTTACTCACATGGTCTCAAACATTTCAAATCGAAAAGTAATTTTGTCTAACATTTAATTTATTGAAATTTGTACAAAGTAGATTAGTTACTGTGGTAACAATAAAAAATGCAGCAATATCAATAAGATATTAAAGCTGAGTTTATACCAGTTCCCCCAAATATGAATACATGTGTTTCCGTTCAGTAAACTTGAAATAAAGCTGAAGCATAAGTCATAAAAAATGAGGATAAAAAATAAGTATATTCAGTCTTATGGATATTTATTCACAGACACAAAGAATAGAACATAATGACCAGTAATGATGAACCAAGTTCTTGGATCCTAAGATAAAAATGTTATTTAGAAAAACTGAGAAGATCAGGTTTGGAAAATGTTGCAATATCTTTCTGTTGATGTAAACTTTAAATAAGTGGTAATTAGTGAATATAAGGATGGATTTATTGATTTTCATCATAGAAGCAGGGAGATTTTATGTTGAATGCCTGAAATGTACATAAAAAACAAACTTAAATTAATTGAACAATCCTCAAAATCTAAGTGCTTTCAAGCTTTAAATCCATTGTTTTTTTGGAAACAAATTTACCAAAGAAATTTGATACCTTTAACCCATCATCATTGGAGCTTTATGTATGTAGTATTTGACAAGCTTGCTGTCTTGTAGAGCTTTATGTATGTAGTATTTGACATGCTTGCTGTCTTAGCTAATATTTGATAAGCTTGCCATCTTGTAGAGCTTTATGTATGTAGTATTTGAAAAGCTTGCTGTCTTAGCTAGTATTTGACAAGCTTGCTGTCTTGTAGAGCTTTATGTATGTAGTATTTGACATGCTTGCTGTCTTAGCTAATATTTGATAAGCTTGCCATCTTGTAGAGCTTTATGTATGTAGTATTTGAAAAGCTTGCTGTCTTAGCTAGTATTTGACAAGCTTGCTGTCTTGTAGAGCTTTATGTATGTAGTATTTGACAAGCTTGCTGTCTTAGCTAGTATTTGATAAGCTTGCTGTCTTGTAGAGCTTTATGTATGTAGTATTTGACAAGCTTGCTGTCTTAGCTAGTATTTGATAAGCTTGCTGTCTTGTAGAGCTTTATGTATGTAGTATTTGACAAGCTTGCTGTCTTAGCTAGTATTTGATAAGCTTGCTGTCTTGTAGAGCTTTATATATGTAGTATTTGACAAGCTTGCTGTCTTGTAGAGCTTTAAATATGTAGTATTTGACAAGCTTGCTGTCTTGTAGAGCTTTATGTATGTAGTATTTGACAAGCTTGCTGTCTTGTAGAGCTTTATGTATGTAGTATTTGACAAGCTTTCTGTCTTGTAGAGCTTTAAATATGCAGTATTTGACAAGCTTGCTGTCTTGTAGAGCTTTATGTATGCAGTATTTGACAAGCTTGCTGTCTTGTAGAGCTTTATGTATGTAGTATTTGACAAGCTTGCTGTCTTAGCTAGTATTTGACAAGCTTGCTGTCTTGTAGAGCTTTATGTATGTAGTATTTGACAAGCTTGCTGTCTTGTAGAGCTTTAAATATGTAGTATTTGACAAGCTTGCTGTCTTGTAGAGCTTTATGTATGTAGTATTTGACAAGCTTGCTGTCTTGTAGAGCTTTATGTATGTAGTATTTGACAAGCTTTCTGTCTTGTAGAGCTTTAAATATGCAGTATTTGACAAGCTTGCTGTCTTGTAGAGCTTTATGTATGCAGTATTTGACAAGCTTGCTGTCTTGTAGAGCTTTATGTATGTAGTATTTGACAAGCTTGCTGTCTTAGCTAGTATTTGACAAGCTTGCTGTCTTATAGAGCTTTATGTATGTAGTATTTGACAAGTTTGCTGTCTTGTAGAGCTTTATGTATGTAGTATTTTACAAGCTTTCTGTCTTGTAGAGCTTTAAATATGTAGTATTTGACAAGCTTGCTGTCTTGTAGAGCTTTATGTATGTAGTATTTGACAAGCTTGCTGTCTTAGCTAGTATTTGACAAGCTTGCTGTCTTGTAGAGCTTTATGTATGTAGTATTTGACAAGCTTGCTGTCTTGTAGAGCTTTAACTATGTAGTATTTGACAAGCTTGCTGTCTTGTAGAGCTTTAAATATGTAGTATTTGACAAGCTTGCTGTCTTGTAGAGCTTTATGTATGTAGTATTTGACAAGCTTGCTGTCTTGTAGAGCTTTAAATATGTAGTATTTGACAAGCTTGCTGTCTTGTAGAGCTGTAAATATGTAGTATTTGACAAGCTTGCTGTCTTGTAGAGCTTTATGTATGTAGTATTTGACAAGCTTGCTGTCTTGTTGAGCTTTAAATATGTAGTATTTGACAAGCTTGCTGTCTTGTAGAGCTTTATGTATGTAGTATTTTACAAGCTTTCTGTCTTGTAGAGCTTTAAATATGTAGTATTTGACAAGCTTGCTGTCTTGTAGAGCTTTATGTATGTAGTATTTGACAAGCTTGCTGTCTTAGCTAGTATTTGACAAGCTTGCTGTCTTGTAGAGCTTTATGTATGTAGTATTTGACAAGCTTGCTGTCTTGTAGAGCTTTAACTATGTAGTATTTGACAAGCTTGCTGTCTTGTAGAGCTTTAAATATGTAGTATTTGACAAGCTTGCTGTCTTGTAGAGCTTTATGTATGTAGTATTTGACAAGCTTGCTGTCTTGTAGAGCTTTAAATATGTAGTATTTGACAAGCTTGCTGTCTTGTAGAGCTTTAAATATGTAGTATTTGACAAGCTTGCTGTCTTGTAGAGCTTTATGTATGTAGTATTTGACAAGCTTGCTGTCTTGTTGAGCTTTAAATATGTAGTATTTGACAAGCTTGCTGTCTTGTAGAGCTTTAAATATGTAGTATTTGACAAGCTTGCTGTCTTGTAGAGCTTTATGTATGTAGTATTTGACAAGCTTGCTGTCTTGTTGAGCTTTAAATATGTAGTATTTGACAAGCTTGCTGTCTTGTAGAGTTTTAAATATGTAGTATTTGACAAGCTTGCTGTCTTGTAGAGCTTTATGTATGTAGTATTTGACAAGCTTGCTGTCTTGTAACATTTTCAAGGGATAAACCATGTAAATACATGTGGGCTTGAGATGCCAGAAAGCAGTACAGCCCATTAAGATTTAAAATTCTATAATTAATACTAGTTACATGTGTATACATTAAATCTTGTGAATTAAAAAGAATCAAATAAAAAGTAATTGTTGGGTATAAACTAACTTGGTAAAAAATATACTTTATTTCAATGTTACCAGACTGTGAATTATTTAATAATATTTGACCAGGAGTGAATAGTATCATAGGAAATCTGTTTCTGAAGTTTGGTAGCATATGGTTTTTATATTTGTGTATTGGAGAACATGATTTAAAAATAAAAAATACATTTTGGACTTTAGGATTAAAAAATCCCCGAAATCAGACAGATGTCAAGAGAAGAAAGATAAATTGACTTGCATCATTAGCTGTAATAAATATTTGCATTTCAGGATCAAATAGTAGGTTCAATATGCTGGGTGTGTACATCAGTATTGGAAAGAATCTCTGTAAAGCTGCCTTATTTAATATCGAACACTCAAGTCATATAAAAATAAAATTGTGTGAAAATCATATTTCAGAAGGGGTATACAAGAAGTGCATCATTTAAAAAGTGCCACTATTTTTAGACTAAGAAGTAAATTTTCAAACCAAATAAAAAGGTCATGCTAGCATAAGTATTTTTTGGGGATACAAAAAAGTCATGCTAGCATAAGTATTTTTGGGGGCCATACAAAAAGGTCATGCTAGTATAAGTATTTTTTGGGGTCATACAAAAAGGTCATACTAGTATAAGTAATTTTTGGGGCCCTACAAAAGGTCATACTAGTATAAGTATTTTTGGGGGCCATACAAAAAGGTCATGCTAGTATAAGTATTTTTTGGGGCCATACAAAAGGTCATACTAGTGTAAGTAATTTTTTGGGCCATACAAAAAGGTCATACTAGTATAAATGTTTTTGGAGGTCATACAAAAAGGTTATATTAGTATAAGTATTTTTGGGGCCATACAAAAAGGTCCTACTAGTATGAGTATTTTTGGGGGCCACACAAAAAGGTCATACTATTATATGTATTTTTAGCCAAAGAAAATATATTTGGTTGCAGTGATTAAGATACCCATTTAAAAATAAAAATAAAAATAAAGTATTCTGTATTAAATAAAACAAGAGTATTTGAAGAATAATAGAACATTACACAGTTTTAAGAGGGTTTTTCAGTGATCAGAAAAATGGCAGAGGGATGAGAGAAAGGTCAGAGTGGAAGGCATTAGAGACAAATATGGTAGAAGGATCCATTTATCTATATCTTGTTTGAATATTGAGTGTCATCTGTGTCAAATCATAAGGATTATTATAAATATGAACTGTTGTATACAAAATTAATGTTAGAAAATCTCTGCATAAACCATAAAATAGTCCCAAAGATCAGTGTCTGAATCACACTACAAAGAAGTAATGAAAGGATCAAAGATGGTTCATTTATATTAATTTCACAGTGTCATTTTGTGGATTAAGAGGAAAATTAAACATGTTAATAATAAATATCGGGGCCCTGAGTGACCAAGTGGTCTAAAGCTCTGTCCATTATGGATCACTGCTATCTCACCTCTATCTGCGTGAGTTTGAGTCAAGACTCGGCTAATGTTGGTAAGTGAGAAAGCCTGCCAGTAGCTTCTTGTTGGTCGGTGGTTCTTCCCGAGGTTTTCCAGGGTTCTTCCTCCACCATTAATACTGGCCACCATGTATAACCTATCTTGTGCTCAAAAATGGCATTAAACCCTATAACAACAACAACAATAATAAATATTACTACTAAATCATGGAATAAACATTATTGAATAATTCTCAATCAAGATAAACATTAAGAGGTAGAATACTTTAATCGGAGACAGTGTGTAGTACTTGGCATTTATGTCAAAAGTTGTTGCAGCCAAAAATATATGGAATATATTTGACTAATACAATATTCAGATGAAATGCATCACTACTTTTATTATTTTTATCACATCATTGAAAAGGATGACAAGAAGCATTTAATTGGAAGTCTCTAAACAAGTACTGGTATATAATCTGAAATAGTGTACAAAAGGTTATACTTTGCGGAAAATAAATTTCCATGAATAAAAAATATTGTAAATTTTGTGAAGTAAATGCTTGAATAAATATGTCATAATAATGACACATATATCTTTGAGATAATCACCAACAATAACATTATAAAATGAAGCCAAATTATGTGTAGATAAATGATTCTACTTCCATCTGCTAATCAGATGATTACATTAGAGTATGTGCCCCTTAGCATCTGTGATAAATAGAAAATCATTACTTTAATTTTTTTACCTCTAGATTTACTGACCAAATTATGTTACTCCTGCAGCCAAAATGACATCTCTTGATTGCACAAACAATTTGAGTGTCTCTTTTAATTCTAAACCAATTGTATATTTGAATTATTTACAATTACTTTATGTATTATATACTGTATTATGTATTTTATTATACTATATATTCAGTATTCTATATTTTCTGTTAAAATCTTGAAACTATAACTTAAATGATGAGTCATGATGTGTTATATATACCTCACTATATTTTTATATCCATATACTATCATCATTAATATTTCTTGTTAAGTGAATTATTTAAGAACCAAAATGAAATTAATTTATACCTTTGCTGTATTCCCTATCAGTGAAAAAGTATGATCTTAGCTTCATTTTATACTTCTGCGAATTTTCTGTGCCAAAAAAGAGTTGATAGAATTTTGAAAATCATACAATCTTAAAACCCACCATTCTACCTTATCATAAATAATGCAGTCAAATTGAAATGCATTCTTGGAAGCAGGAGATAAATTGCTACTGATTAAAACAAATTCTAGGAGATCTTTGAAAATCTAGGGTGGGTTTAGGGGTTGGGGTTGGTGGCAATCACACATGAAATCAGTAGAATTGTAATGGCTTTTGAAGTTTGAAGTGTTTGATTCAAATTGAGGGACTCACTATCATATATCAACTTTCCTGTGAAATGTTTTTAAAAAATAGTGAACTATAATAATTTAAAAATGATATGTGACATTAAATTAAAATTTAAAAGTATTGAAATGTTTCTTTAAGGGCAAATCCTACATTTTACTGCAATAAAAAACACTATCAATTAGTGGAGTTGATAGGAATTTTCTACTCCATGAAACTAATGTTTTTCCTTAATTTGTATAATTTTTCATGCTAATTAGTATTCCAGTTAGTTATGTAAATGTAATTTAAATATAAAAAATCCATATACTTGAGAAATTGGTTATTCTTGGTTGGATCTTTTGCTGAATTAATGGATATAAACTTAAGAAGGGAAGACATAGTTTGAACTAAGTTTTAGCAATTAGTTTCATTCCAGAGTTTTAACTTTGCTCTAATATTCCTGATATTTGGTGAAATTTTAACAATAGCAGACTAGATTCACTCATGGAATGGCATATTATAAAAAAAATTAAACTGTACTATTCTATGCCATATAAGTTATAGTTATGCATAGATAAAATTTGTTTAGTACTACTGGGTGCCTTAATTGGATATGTGACTATATGCATCAAAGGGCAACTGCTTGCTGTAAATGGGTTGGTGTCAAAAGGTGTCTCTATTCAACAAAGGGCTGGCTATGCAGCTTCACTGAGTCACATCAGATTTATATGGTAGTCATCTTTGGTGTAATGTGCGATATATTAACGCAGGGCTGCAGTAACCTACCTGTTATAATGTACCTTAATTTTAATTAAAATTGTATCTAGTGCATAACTCCAATAAATCAAAACCCCAAATATGCTTTGATACTTATGGATGGTTTGGTGAAACGATTCATCGATATATTAATGCAATGGAGAATTGATACAAAACAATACTTACCATATGTATATTATTTTAGTCATCAGCAGTCATTAATAATTATATATATATATATATATATATATATATATATATATATATATATATATATATATATATATATATACTTACAGTAGTCCCCCTCTTATATGGCCACCCCTTCTGCACTGGGAAAGTGGCCTTATAAGAAGGCTGGCCTTTCCAGAGGGGGACTATATTTGAGAAGTATATGTACATAGTAAGAAAGCTTCATTTTTCAAAGTATTTAATATCTTCATTTAAAAGCAACATTAAATATTGAATAGTTCATGTGCTATAATGGTTTACTTTTTTCAACCGAATATGCATTAATAGTTCTTATTCTTAGCGTAAGCGTGATATGCAAGCGGGTGTTGTCATGCACATTGCAGAACCATTCAAAAACGTCATTCAAATCTTGGTACATATGCAATTTTCTTTCCATTTGCTCCATTTCCCACTACTGCTAAATAACTTATCGAATAAGATGTTATTTATTCGAGTCTTTTCAACATAAAATTGTTTTATTCGAGTCTTTTCTATTGTCTGAAAATTTTACCTAAATTTGTTTGACCAGTCCCCCTCCCACCTCACCCGATATCATGGACTATAATAACCGATTGAAATAATTGTCTCCATTTATGACATGTTAATGTTTGGTAATGAGTTATTCTGATGTTGCTAACTGTATGCGATTTAATTATGCAGACAACGAATTTGCATTTGTTGAGCAGACGAAATGCTATCTTCATAAGGAAGCGACAAAATGTGTTGTCACATGATTTTTCGGTCTTTGTCTAGTAACCTATTTCTTTTTTTAGCCAATGCTGACCGTGTGATCTTAACATTACCTCCAGTTATAATCATCAATGCTGCAACTACAAGACTTATAAAACAATTTTTTTCTGCATTTAAACAAGATGCCATATATTTTTAAAGGCAGTGATTGCCAAGTGATTCATTAGTCCCAGTTTCTTACCCTATTGATTTTACATTTCTTGACTCTTAAGTGTGAAAAACAAAAACAGCTTGGATATGTACACAGATTTGATCTGAACAATAGTACCTCACCACTGTTAGGATTTATAAACTTGACAATTGTTGTGTAAAGCCACTAATTATATGGAAGTTAACAAGCTCAACCTCTTGCAAAGGGAAGTCATAAAGGCTATCAAACCATTTTCCTGCAGACTTTTGTATTTTATATCAATACTGCCATTTCTTAGCTGTTACAACTATTAATAAGTGTAATCTTAACAATTATCTGTGGCTAAACCAGAGGTCTTGTGATAACAGGCAGTAAGGATATCAGTATGAGTACTTAACATTTTGTATGTATTAAAATTTGAGTCTTACTTGACTTTATGGAATAAATGTGGCTTTTCATGAGGTGCTAATGATATAATATTAACCTTAGTGGTACATGTACATGTACAATGCTCTTTTTTAAAAACCTGACATTGGGAAACATAAATCAGATTACATAACACAATTAAAAATAAAAAGTTGTTCTGGATACATATTACAAAATAAAATGCAGCCACTTGTGAGAGGTAAATTTTATATTTTTGGAAAAATATGCTGGTCGCATTAGCCGGGTGGCCTTTCGTGAGGGGTAATTTTGAACACAAATTCGTTGGTGCCTTCATATTCTGGCCGTAAGGAGCAGGTGGCCGCTGGTGTGAGAGGGTCCATTCAAGAGGGGGACTACTATATATATATATATATATATATATATATATATATATATTGAAAATGACATAGCATTTGCAGTGTTGGTATAAAGCAAATGGTATATCAAATTGTAATCCACTCATGGTGCAATAATATGCATATATAAACATTCTCGTGAGCATTTGCATTTGATTAAAATTCAATATTTTCCAGGTATTAATCATTAGTGACACATGGAAATAATGATAAAAGATATTCATAATCCTTGTTTTCTAAATGAATTTAATATAGTACACATTTTTCATCACAATCCTTTCTGCTTTCTGATCCCCCTCCCCTCTCATGCATAACAGACAAACAAGACAAAAATTTGGAGTGAGAGAGAAAGGGAATTTGGGCTGGATTAAAACCTTAAAATAGAAATTACACCATGTAACCTACAAGAATGTGATTCATCATAACAATATGTGTGCACTTTCCTTTGGATTTAGCTGCAGTGTTTATCAATGATACAATGTTTCAAACCATGTTGACATTATATAGTAAATTTTTCAGTTACATGGTATGCATACTGTGATGTATTTAATGTTTTGTTGTTGTTTCTTAAACATACTATTAGGTTCTAAAGATTGTTATTAATTAATTATGAAAATGTCTAAAGGCCTCTCTCTCTCTTGGACCATCATAGAAAGATACGGGATAAAATCCATGAAATAACAAGCATAGAGAATATTTGCTTGTGTCATCTCATTGATATCTCTGGACTTATGAATGATGGTAAAAAAGTTGTCAAACTGACTAAAGAATGAGAGAGAGTTTTAAAGTCAAACTGATCAGAGATAGTGAGTTTTAAAATCAAATCGATGAGAGAGAGAGTTTATAGTTGGTTGCACTGTTACTAAAGCAGATAATGTCTTAGATCAACTGTAAATATATTAAAATATTTTAAATACCTCTTCTTGGTTCATCATTTCGGACCACTCTGGTGGCCTAGTTATTAGAGCAGCCACCTTGGACGCAGGAGGTCATGGGTTCAAACACTGGCCAAGTCATACCAAAGACTTTAAAAATGGTAGTAATAGCTGCCTCTGCCTCGCTTGGCACTCAGCATTAAGAGGTTAGTGTTAGGACTGGTTGGTCTGGTGTTAGGATGCCCCAGTGCTAGACATCTCTATAAACTGTCACACTGCAGACATCATAGCGATATGACTGAAAAATTGTCAAAGCTACGTTAACAATCTAAATCACACACACACACATATTATCATTTTGTTTATTGTCTATTCCACATTACTTTCCATGCGCCATATGCTTTCATGTGAATGGCGTAGCTAACTATGTATTTGTAGTGCTCTACTTCTATCATTAAAACCGTCTTTCATGTTTAAATAATAGGTGTTTATTATATTGATCCAATCAGTGTGAAAAAAATAGAAACTTAAAAAAACAAAACAACCAACTTATCAATATGCAAAGGTGACTGTGAATAGCCACAAAAGGCATAGAACTACATTTTGCAGTGGACACACTTGGGTGTATGAGGAGTTCATTCACTCAGTCTATACACAGCTGCCAATAGTAAATCAACTCCATTCAAAGGACAAATATATGTATTTGTGTGTGACATAAATAAAATATATGTACAGTACATACTTTGTATCAATGATATACCACTCATTGTATAAATTTTTCAATAAAAGGAAACTCTGCAAGCATAGGATTGTTTTCTTTTAATGAAAATTTTATGCATATCATATATGACTGATAAAGTGTACAAACACAACGTTTTTGTGTTTATTTGTTTGTCGTATTTATGTTTTGTATTTGCCTTTGAAAAAGACTCATTAAGAGTCGAAAGTGCTTAGGCTAGTTAGTTACTAGTTTCGTACTATTCTATATATATATATATATATATATATATATATATATATATATATATATATATATATATATATACATACATATATACATATATACACACATATATATATACATATATATATACATATATATATATACATACATATATACATATGTATATATGTTTGTGTATGTATATATATATATATATATATATATATATATATATATATATATATATATATATATATTTAAATAATTCACAGTATGGTAGAATACTAACTAATCAGATGGAATTAGATTTGATGAATTATAGTGTTGACCAATCAAAATAAATTAAATTAATAATCTTAATGATCAGGGTCTGTATAAGCTGCTTCTTACAGAACTATAGCCTTATGTCAATCATTTGTAGCAGCCTTGATGAGGACCATTATTAACTCAAATCAGCTGAAGATTAAAAAACTGAAATTTTCAAAAACAGGATACAAATTTCATTTTCACCCAAAATTTGGATTGGAACATGAGCCCTGACCTTGCAATAGAAGGATATCTATTCATTGTAAACTTGACGTTGTAATAGGGCTTTTCCAGCAACAGTTGTTATAGTTGTAAGAAATTTGTAATTTGATAGATCTCAACACATTTAAATGTAAGAAATTTTTTGGATGATACTGACATAATTACAATTTTATTCAAAACAGGTGATGATAGGATTAATAAATGTATTTATTCATGCCAAATAAGGTGAAGACTCAACTCATAGCTATAATTCGTCTTGCTGATGTAGTTGTTATTCTTTTAATAAGTATATGCTTTTCACTACTTGTCATTTTAATCATTTTTTTCATTCATTTTATCAGCATCAAGAGAAGCTCTTGTTGATCTCAAGAATGCTACTGATTCCCTAAATATACTGGTGAATTTGCAGATGAATATAAGTTCAGCACTTAGCAGCATCAAGAAAAGCATAGATAATGTTTGTCCTATTTCCTCAAATCCACAATTGTGTGACACATCAGGACTGGAGCTGAAAGTGAACTTCTCTGTGGTTTGTATTTTTCATAACACAGTCCCAAATAATAACACTATAATTTGGTGGAAGGAGAATAAAATTTAAACAAGAAATGTATAAATTAATGAAAACATAGGAACAATAAAAAAATAAAATAAAACTAAGTGTCACTAATGCAGATTATGGAAAATTTTTATTTGTTTTCAGTTAGAGGTCAGGCTCATGAACTGAAAATAATGATATTAAATTTTAATATACAGTAACAGCATAAAGATAAAAATGCAGAAGATTTTAATGTGATCAGTAATGTAAAGTAAAACCTGACTTGAGAGACCATTATCTTTTGGCAGAAGGAGTGGTCTTTCAATACAGGTTCTATTATATTGTTATAGGAATTGATAAATTTGGAAATTTTCAAAGAATTGTTGATTAAGAAATATTTGAAGAGCTTTTTTGTCAATTTTTCCTCAGTGCAATATACATTGATAACATTCTGTATGAAATTCTCAATTGTATAGTCAATGTCTTTGTTTTCATGTAAAATTTATGATATCAGAAACAACAAAATGCATCAAACTGTCATTGTGGGATTTTTCTGGAAAATATATTTTGGAAAGTGAATTGGAATTATACTGCATTGGAATTATACTGCATCCCTCAAAAATGAGGAAAATGTTTTTGAGCCAGTGATTCTGAATCTGTCTGGAGTGTCTAAGTGAATGTTTGAACTTAATATAATAATGATGTGTATTATCATTATCCTTGCATGATTTATTACAAAAATTTATAAATTTTCCTGCATAAAAGAAGCTTAACAGAATAAAATACTTGGTGTTACTGTGGCATCATTTATTTTCATGGGTCTAAGTATTCATAGTTTTGTTTTTGAAAAAGATATTTTAACACCCATTCTATCCTGAATGCAACTACAGGCATAATACCTCATTCTATCCTGGATACGCCTGTGGTTGTAGTATCCCATTCTATCCAGAATACTACTGTTGTTGTTTCGTCCGTCAAGTCGATGAATACCACTCTAGTCATCAGTGAGTTGGAGTGCCTGGTTCTATTATGTGTGTGTGCATTTGGCTGATAAGGCCAATCCTTGCACAGAAGGTTTGGTTGCAAAAAGGACATGGGATGAGTGGGACATCTCCAGGAGGGTTGCTGGCATGTGCTTTTCTGACTTGCCTCTTTATCTCTGCAGCTGCTATCCTGCTTGATTCACACAGCTTGGAGCTTTGTGCAGATAGAAATGCCAAGTGACATGATTTTTAGCTGTTTGCTCCCATGAGTCAGGGTTTATATTGAATGCTTTCAATGCAGCTTTCAAATTGTCTTTGAAGCGTTTCTTCTGACCAACGTGGGATCGCTGTCCTTGCTGGAGCTTGCCATAGAAGAGTCTCTTAGGTACTGTTGGTCTGGCATGCATACAACATGTCCCACCCAGCATAGCTGGGACTGCATCAGGATAGTGTGAATGCTGGGGAGACCTCCTTGGGCAAGTACCTCGGTGTCTGAGACTTTGTTCTGCCATTTGATGTTGATTATTTTCCTGAGGCTTGTGGTGTGAAAGTCGTTCAGCATGCATAGAGTAATGTGGGGATTACAACTGCCCTGTAGACCTTTAGTTTGGTCATGATACTGATGCAACTTCTATTCTCATACAATCTGCCAAAAGTTGCACTGGCTCTGGCCATGCGGAGGTTCACCTCATCGTCAATGGTGACACTCTGTGAAAGTGTTCTGCCAAGGTAGGTGAAGTGATTCACTACGTTGAGTTTTTGGCTGTTGGCGGTGATGTTGGGCTCGGTATAGGGCTTTTCCGTAGCTGGCTGATGCAGTATTTCAGTCTTCTTAGTAATGATGGTGAGAACAAAGCTTGGGCAAGAACTGCTGCATCGCAGGTCTGCTTCTGAGCCAGCATTTAGGTCACAATCATCGGCAAATAAGAACTCCCTGATGATTCTGTCATAACCTTGGTTTTCACTTGTAGCCTCCTGAGGTTGAACAGTTTTCCATCTGTATAGTACCTGATGCCATCTCCGACATCTCCATGGAATACTACTACCATTGTACTTTACAACATCTGTGTGTAGTGTCTTTAGAAACATGTTTAATACATCACAAATATATATGTACTTTATCACCCAACACAGGAAAGGGTTAAAGCATGCATGCACAGTGAAATTTTTTTAAAAAACCATGGATGGAATATAATATTGTTGGCTTAAAAATCGATTGATAAAATGATGGACAACAACTTGGATGCAAACATGGATATTTATAGCAAGGATAGAGACATTTGAAGTTGACGATTAGGATGATTCTGATGATAATGTTGACTTAAATGATGTGTTAGAATTGAATAAAATTTATGAAAGAGATGATGCATGGCTTCATGCACTTTTTGACAATAATTTGGAGAATGAAGCTGACTTTGAAGGCTTTCAAGAAGAATGGATCCAGAATGATTTTCCACCTCAGTTGCAGTTACCATATAAATTAAAATAATATTGTTATTACTGCCATAGCAATGATGTCGACATCATAATTTGGACAAAAATTGTACTGATTAATTACCTTTATCTTGCTGTAAGAATTCTCAGATTAATTTGTGACAAGTTTTCATGAGAAAGTACGCTTAAGTACATGTTCTAGAATGTGAAGTAAACAAATTGTTTCAGGTATTGTGTTGTCCAATTTTAGTAAAATTATTATAACTTCTGAACTAACAATGCTTTAAACTTCAAATTTGTACCAAAATACTAGAAATAGAATTATCTTTATTTTATTCCCATACTATTTGGAGCATTTCACTCATCTTCACGGACAAAGATTAACTGAATATGATGGTAAGTATTTTAATTTTTTTTCCTTCTTTCATATCATATTTTAAAATACAGATGTGAGCATGTGCTTCAGTCAATGATAACAAAACATATATCACTGTATTGCAAATTTTATTACCTTTTCAGAGATACTAAGTTTTATATACTTTAAAAAAGAAATAACAATGTTAAATTTGTTTTGTAAACATGGTAAAGGTCATCACAATTTTTGCTGCTGCTGTATGATGCTCCATTTTACTGCAATGTATTTAGAATTGTTCTCATGAATCAGGCACTGCAGATGAAATTGGTAAACAGGATAGAATGGGTTCATATTCATGTTATGATAACGGTCAAAATAGATTAGGGTTAACAGTGGTTTATTTAAATGGTTAAAAAAGTAATACAAGATGTATGAAAAAAATAAAGCTGCTGTCAAGATTAATCACTTACATCATTTTTTTTTTTGTCAAAGTGTGTAACATCAGTGGAACCCTATTTTGCCAACTATACTAAAGCAGTGTTACCACATGTATGATCAGAAATCAAATACCTATTAAAATCAAAGACTTAAACTGTTTTCATGTTTTCATCCAAGTGCACAACAACATAAGTAGAAGCTGACACAGAAAACAACACTAAACCAATCAGTAATTAAAGCACATATGTGTGATCTCTTACTTAGACAACTGTCCACAAAGTTGTTGTACCATCAATACCATCAATACTTTCTGATGATCATATTATTAACACAGTGGCTTAAGAGTGGTAAACATGAACACAAGAAAAGAGGCCAATTGCAGTAACTAAGGAATATCTGTTACTACAAAATAGACATCAGGATGTGGTAAATGAAGTAAGAGATTGAATCCACTACCGACCATTGCTAAAATTATGATATAATTACAAAAAGCGCAAGGGAAATGTACACTTTAATGTACATATGAACTTTTATGTATCAGTAGCAAAGCTGAAAATGTAAGAACTTTATAAAGAGTATTTACCTGTACAAATTGTAATTTACAACTGATTTAGAAGAATTGAAAGAAAATGCCAGTTTTGCAACAGTTTTAAACTAGTATTGAAACAAACATAGACCTCCCACCCCAAAAGAGAGAAATAGTGACCAAATATGCAGAAGTCTATCTGACAGGTGTACAAGTAGAAATACCTGTAGAGTATACAGTACAAAGGTTTGCAGAAAAGTTTGATATCAAAATAAAGGGCAACAGAATGACAACATACACACTTTTCTACATGGATTCCTAGTATAAGCATGGTATTGTTGGTGTATATATATAAATGGAAATGCTACAAATGTGGATACACAGGGCATGTAGAAATTGAACCAAGGAAACAGCAGGAATAAATGAGACAGATAGCCAGGCAGCAATGAAAGATGCAATAACTGCCAAGGAAACAACAACAGACATTGCAAAAGAAATTGTAACAGAGACAGAAGGACTCAATGAAATAATAGAATTGCTGACTAGACAAGAGAAAGGCCCAAACAAAAAAATTACTAGCCAGGGGAAAACAGTTATAAGGGGAAATGAAAACAAAGAAAGAGAAAATTATTTCTATCTAGAGATGACAAGATGCATAATAAAGTAAAACAGTAAGAAAAAAGAATGAAGAAAGACTTCAAACATATCAAGGATATATAGAAAACATTGCTGATGAAGACAGAACATCACTTGAAACAATAAATATGGACTATATAACAGACTGAAATAGCTCAGAGGATGAGGTACATATTTATCCTTCCAATACATTCCTCAGTCACATTCACATTAGTATATTAACCTGCTACCTTGTGAATCCAGTCCTACTAAAGTACTACAATTGTCTTCTCCTGATTATCTATATATATATATATATATATATATATATATATATATATATATATATATATATATATATATATATATATATATATATATATAGACAAAGGGCAATAACTATTGTCTGTTACTTCCTCCTGCTCCTGCCAGGTATCACTATTTTTTTTAAGTGTCACTGTTGTACTTGTAACAAGTACATTGTACCTCAAACAATCCAAGCCATCTTAGTGTTAAAATTGAACCATCCGACTTTAAATTTGGATTTATTGTGTTGGACAATCATTCTTCTACAGATTGTAAATATTATTTTTAAGATTGTTTCCAAATTTGAGCAACTTTGTCACCATTATGGACTTCATCTATTTAAGACCACATTTCAACACCCATTATTATGACTCTGTGGTCTTAAAAAAAGTAATGGAAAACAGCTAAAAGCAACAAGTTGTGAAAAATTCAACAAATCATTTATATCTCTAGAATACAAAATGAAAAAGTAAAAGTAACTTACAGTATTGTGAATTAAATCCCAAATGGTCCTAGAATTTCTAACACAAGTCCTAATGAATAAAATTCTAAATAAAGTTTATTTCATATATAATTAATTATAATTCCAGAGAATAACGCATAATTTCACCCAAATCGAAATCTGAATACAACAATGCAGATTATTTCTACCCAAATGTTATCACCGAAATAAATGTGTTTTTTTTTCCAGTAAACAAGATAATATAAAAAACTAATACACAAAAGAAGTACCTGGATGAGGACTAAATGTTCATTGCAAGAAAAATCAGAGTTATAATTAGAAGGTCTGTTACTAAAATTATGTTAAAAAACAGGATAAAAAATGTCCTTGACTTAGTCTATGATAATGTTTCTAATACTTAATCTACACTCACAGAGAAATATCAGCCATGTATTGTTTACTGAATTAAAAATAAAAATCTATGATTCTTTCAGGTAGTCAATGAACTTGATTTTGGATAAGGTCAGCTTCAAAATGCAATTTTACATAACCCATAGGATATATTGAATAAAAAAAGCAGATTAAACATACATAGCACTATTTTTTTAACTCATCTCATTTGTTATTTTCGCTTCCTCTGCTTGTAACATGGGTGGTACTAGAGAGTTAGTAATTTGCTGATTTGCTAATTAATGTTTTGTTTTCTCTTCTTGTGTCATTTCACTAGAAATGTAAGGTAAATACATGAATTGCAAAATGTTAAAACCAAAGCAAGATGGCCATGACTCTTGTATTATATGTACTAAGTGCATATTTATGCCATGCAGAATGTGTAATATGTTGGCAGAAGAAATCTGGGCTACAGTAGTCCAGAATCAATCACATTCCAGACAAATGCAGTGTCCTGGTTGTCATCTATCCAGGAAAGGTCAAGTTATTCACATGAAATGGTCCCTCCATCAATCTATTTTTATTTGTATCAGTGCACCAATGATCAATCTTTTTGTGACAAGGTGGAATCACAAGTTGCCCACCTTTGTCTTTCCATTTCCAGACCTAGAAGCTTGGCGTATGGACGCTCAGGTGGATTGGATATGGGAATTGCTTACCCACGTACAGTCTTGATACCAAAAATAATCCAGAAATTACTAGGTCAGAAATGCAAAACAATTCTGTCCAACCAACCTGAATTGTCTCAAGCAATGATGGTCACACTGGTGTTCCATCCTTGCCAAGACTGTCTTCTACATTTGGCTATAGTCCAGACAGCCTTGGACAAACAATTTAAACTTTTGATTGCAGAGAGAATCTCAAGAGCAAGAAGGCTCTCCTTTCCGAAGTCTTGTAAGGGAAAGTGGCATGTTTTCAGGGACTGGTACCATATAATCACCTTGTCCCTATGAGTGCCTCAATCCCATAACTGGCCAAATGTTTTCTCTGGCTTTTTGAGGAGAAAGAGTTGGCCCCAATTACTATCAAAGGCTACCTCTCCATGATATCAGACACATTCCAGCATTGTGGTAGATGTGATGTCGAGCATGATGAGAATCTTTTGGATATCAGTTAACCAAAATCCTTCACTATCTTTCCAAAATGGAATCTGTCCTGGGTATTACCATGGCATAATTCAAAAAAAGTTTGAGCCTTTAAACCACACTTAACTGAAATTAATATTGTACAAAACATGTTTCCTGATAACTGTAGCTTCAGCATGCAGGATGTCCTTTCTGTTGACTCCAAACTATCTTCTTTTCCGATTGGATGTTTTTGGTGGTCCTGTTAACACAACTATGCTTTGTAACCAAATATAGGTTACCGTCTGTTGGCAATCAATGAATCATCATTCTCTCTGTCTTCAAAAGAAATGTAAAAGCAGTGGCCATGTAAAATCCACTAAAAAAAATGTACAGAGACAAGTTGTGGCAGATGCACGTCTTTTGGTGAAAGCTTGGTAAGAGGATGGTATCACTCTCAAACCTTTGCTTCATGGCTGAAAGGGATTATACACTTGACATACTCTCTATTTTGTTTCTACTCTATGACTCAAATTCTCAAACATTCCCAATACTATTATTGAACATTATAAGTAGCTTGAATTTTGGGATCAGAAAGAAACCTATTGATTTTGTGCTGAAAAGGTCAAAGTTCAAGGTGACAGGAAGTGAATGAAGGATTACTGTTTCTGCATAATAACCCTTATTGTTTAGCAGATACTTTGACCTGTCTTTGTAAATAGCTTGCATTTGAGGTATGATAGACACTCATTAATTGGGGCATCAAGAGGTTAGGAGTAAAGGTCATACTGATTCCATGATGAACAATAATTTCTGCACAGTATCATTAGTTCTTTTTTGCCTATATTGACCATATTTTGTGGATTTCTTGCATTTGAAGAAAAAGTATTATATATTCATTTGGGATCAGAGGTCAAGCAAGTCTTTTGCCACAAATACCAATTAGAGTTTGTGGATGGCTTGCATTTGAATATGACAGGCATTTGTTAGTTTTGGGGTCAATAAGTTAAATGTTGATCTGTCTGAGAATGAAAGTAGAAGAATGGTTTAAGCATAATATTTATTCTGAGTCTTTTACCTAGAGCAATTATTGGGAATGGGTCACATTCCAGACAATTGCATTCCAGGTAAGGAAGATGCTAATAGATTTTTTTATTGAAAAGGTAAAATGTCACTGTAACATTTACTTCAAGAAAAGTAACACTTTTGTGTAATAGGCTAATGTATTGTTTATGATTCTACCTGTTCTGCATTGAGATAAACATGCGATATTTCAAGGTTACTGCATTTGTATGGGAAAAATGAATGACCTTGGGAGTGCAGTATATCCATCTGACAAGATGAGTTCATTTTTTCCCATACAAATGCAGTAACCTTTTTATCATATACTCATGTTCTTATTCTTCCCAATGCTTAAGTATATAAACATAAATACACTACAATAAACAAAGTAACTGAATATATGCTGTTTTTGAAACTTAATATACAAGCATAGCTGCATCATAAAACAACAACATATGTAACTCCGCCCAAACAAATTTGAAGTTGATCACATGCTAGACATAAGTTTCAAAAGAAAATGGTTCTAAATTACCATATTCTGATTTTAAACCTTGTATCAAAAAGTATCTACGTCAAAAGTGGCAGGTATCTTGGGATGATGCAATCAATAACAAACTTCATGCCATCAAACCAATCTTGGGAGAATGGACTCCTTCCTACAGAACTATTCGTAGGGAGGAGGTTGTCATTGCAAGAATCAGAATCGGTCATACATACATTACCCACTCACACATACTAAAAGGTGAAGATCCACCAGAGTGCTTTCCTTGCAATGTACCATTTACTGTTAAACACTTTATGACCACGTGTTACGACCTGCAACCTACGCGTGATAAATACTATAATGTACAGGACATGCAGGAACTTTTTGATACTATTCAAATCACTAGTATTTTAGATTTCCTAAAGGAAGTAAATCTTTATTTTAAACTGTAACTTTTTATGACCTTACCCAAACTAATTTTTAACTAATACAAATACCAACTATTATTTACATCTTTTCATCAAGATACATCATTTACATTTCCCGTTGATTGGGAACCAATATCTTTAACTGTTACCAACACTTACCATTTTATATTTATCTACTATGGATTGTTTACTATATCGCTGGTCAATATTGAACCTTTCTTTTTACAAATATGACCTAGTGTATGGCGCTAAATAGCCTAAAAGTGCTGGTGCGCCATTAAAATTAAATCAATCAATCAATCAATCAAAAGAAAATGGTGTTTGGGCTACTTAAAATTGAACTTTGGAGTAATATTGTTAATAAATACACATTGCAACAACTTTTCCATTTGCTCTGGAATGAATACGTTTTGGAAATTTTGTTGATTCAATGCAAATTTGTGATTATGTTCAGGATTTATCTACATGAAGTAACTTACATAAGATTCCAGCAGTATCTGCCAGTTTAATCATATTGAAGTGTATTGACATTGTCATGTGTGTTTCTGTTCTGTCATTGAATAACTGAGATTATGTGGGAAAATTATGAAGCCTTTCAATTGCAATTATCAAAACGATGCTGTGGAATTTAATGCTTATTTTATTTTGAGTGCAGTAAGAAGGGTTTTTACTGGACATGGAATATGCTCGAAATTACAGTACAATTTCAAAATGTGTAATCAACCTTGAAAACCCATGACATGGCGCATGTAATTCGATTTTGCAGAACTATGAAAGTATATTTTGCGGAAATTCAGGATGTAAATTGTAAGTATATTTTTGCACTACTTGATGTTGTGCTAGAACCAAAACATGGATGAATTTCACTGATAGACTCCATGTTGTTTCCACTCTAAAGAGGCATGCGAAGGAGGTCTAAATGCAATTTATGCAGAGGTCATGTTACATTGAGTCATATTTGCACTTTTCATTTGCACATGCTTTCTCTTCTGCAGTGGATCAAGTTATGTTGCCATAAAAATTATTCATTTGGTAAATTTGGTCTTACTTTTGCGTTTGTTATTTTTACAGCTGAATAATCTAACATATCAATTAAACGAGACCATGAATGCACAAAACATTTCGCAAGCTGTGGCTGATGTAAGTATATTTTATAAACATAAATAAATTATATTGAATTTGTACATGGTATTGTTGTTGTAGGGTTTATCGCCAGTTTGTCAGCACAAGATAGGTTATACAAGGCGGCCAGTATTAATGGTGGAGGAAGAACTATGGAAAACCTGGGAAGAACCACTGACCCTCGAGAAGCTACAGGCAGGCTTTCTCACTTACCCACATTAGTGGAGTCTGGACTCGAACTCACGCAGACAGAGGTGAGATGGAAGTGATCCGTAACGGTCAGCGCTTTAGACCACTAGGCCACTCGGGGCCCCTATATAGTAAGAGCTGCCTTGATGTTAAAGCATCATTGAATCATACTTATCAACAACCCAGGTGTAACTATGTAATTATTAATGGACAGCCGATAATGAGATTGTTGATGATTTGTCAGTTAGATTTTAAAATTGGTTTTGTTAAATACTGCTCATGGACTATTGTCTGTCAGTGTTGCATTGTCTGTATTTTAGCACAAGATTGTTATCACTGCTACTTCTAAACTACATAGAGGATTCCCATTAAACTTTATACACATTTATTCCATGATCTGCTTGGCCCTGGATGAAACTGGTGCTTCTCGTGCATTTAATAATGCCATCACAGTAGCTGGCTTAAAAATCATATTGCTACTTCTGAATGGGTGGTGGTTTTTTCACTAAAAGACTTATTATGTTTTGATGATTCTAAATTAAAATAGTGTTGATCTGATGTCCCATACATGTCTATCTTGAAAACCTTGTTTTCACTACTCGTCTTCGTCATTTCAGCATGGGGTTTTTATCAGAAGAATCCTTATGTCTAGTTACCCTTAATGAAAATGTTTTATCTCTCAATATGGTCACCATAATAACTATCATAAAATATATTTTATATCTTTACTCCTCTAGAATGGATGCCTATGTCAATATGGAGTTTTCACCGGTAGACATTTTGTGATACCTAGTGGGTCCTAAATTATAGGGCGCCAGTTGTAGATCCAATATGACTGTCAAAAAGTGTCTAGAAAATCTTCTTATCACTACTCTCCCTGTCTGGATGATCACTATGTCTCTGCCAAATGACCTGTAGTGATGTCTTCTTTGTTCTAATTGAAAATATTGCCAATCTGTCATCAGGTGTGTCCACCACAACAGCTAATTTGAAAAGATCGTTATCGCTTATGAATATCTGAGATGGTTTCAGCACTGAGCAGTTTTAAAGGAAGAAAAAGTCTCATCTTGAATTTCTGTAAAGTCTGGCATAATCCCTTTCAGTATCAAAATTGTACAAAGTTTTGTACATTATATTTTTTTAATTTATTTTTTAGCACTATTGGTCATAGATTAGAAGTCTGATCTGCCATCTGTCTTCCATCTGTCCATTAGCAGAAGTTTGTTAGTTTTGGTTAAACTATACATTTAACTCATTTTCTCAGGCAATATTGGAGTTATCTGACTTGGTAGTTAACACTGTCATGATAAATGCTATAGTCAAGAGTGTTAATGATTTTAGAAACTAACTGGAATCTTTTAATTAAACAGATTCACAAAAATCAGGCTTTCATGTAGGACATTCATGCCAGATTACAATAATTAGAATGATGGATGATTGGTTGACAGAAATAGATAAAGGTATCCTTGTAGGTGCAGTGTTTATTGACCTTGGTAAATTGATTTTTGACCTTGGTCAATTGCAGCATATATCAGATTAGCCATGAAAGGTTAATTTGTTTTTATACCTATCTTGCAGACAGACAACAATAAGTTTCTATTTAAATAAACTTTCAGATAAGAGAATGATAAAGTCGTGTGTTCCTCAAAGATCTTCTTGGACCATTTCTGTTTCTGCTGTACATCAGTGATTGGTAGATGACATGACATGATATAACACTGGATCAATAGGCCATGAGTTTAACTCTAAATTAAATCAGGATTTGGTAAAATAAATAACCGGTATGAGCACAATGGTATGAAGATAAATGCAGCCAAATTAAAAACAATAATTATATGTAGTCAAGCAAGAGTAAAAGCTGGGAAAAATAACTTTAAAATTTAATGATAAAAAAATTGGATGTAAAACAGTCTGTAAATGAAAAACTGCTTATCATCATTAGAGATATAATATCTTGTGCAAGTTGATAATGGTATTAAAAGTTAAATCATTGCTTATCTCTTAAACAGAATAAAATCTTTTCTCACCTATGTAACAGAGAAATCATCCTGTTTTGCTATTTCGAGCTCCAGACACAAAGGCAATACATATCACTGGCCACACAAAACCAGACTCTCTTAAGTGCTACTGCAAAATTAGCAAAAACCAGAAATGAGTTAGATTAAACTGGTTTCTTCTAACTTTGTCAAACACTCACAAATTCCCCAGTTGAATCAAATATAATAATACAATTACAAATGTAAACTCCTGCATTTGCCAACCAGAGTGCAATCCATATGCTTTTTTTAATTTCTGCTAAAAACCCATACATAAATAGATACATCACAAGCACATATTTTTCTTTACAAGCAAACTAGCATTTCCATGACCACTAAAAAAACTTACAACAATAAACATCTGGCATTCCTGTACCATATATATAAACTTTAATTGAGTGAGTGAGTGAGTGATTATAATTTTTAACATAGCTTTGACAATTTTTCAGTCATATCACTATGATGTCTGCAGTGTGGCAGTTTATAGTGATGTCTAGCACTGGGGCATCATGCCACAGACATGTAGCATGATGTCCCACCCAGTCACATTATCCTGACACCAGGCCGACCAGTTCTAACACTAGTCTCTTAATGCTGAGCATCAAGTGAGGCAGCTGTTAGTACCAGTTTTGCAAGTCTTTGGTATGACTTAACGGGGGGATCAAACCCATGACCCTTCGCATCTGAGGCAGACACTCTAACCACTAGGCCACCAGAGCAGTTATAAAATTTTAATTAGTTTAAACTTTAATTACCATAATTAAATTAAACAAGGAATGAAAAAATATACCATGCAGTATATATTCCCCAAAAGAACTGAAAATAAATATATTTTTTAGTAAACAATATTACAAAATTACAAACCGATCCCATGGAAATAAGGTGGGATATAAAACATGGGAATGGCAGTTGCTGCATGTACAGTAACTTGTGACTGCAGATTGAAGCTGTTAAAATGAAGTCATGGACATATTAAGTTACGACAAAAAAAAGGTATCATTTATTTGCCAATCAATTGCTGGTGCTTATACACATTGTAAAACATGGTTTCTTTGAAATATATTGGAGGGACTGATAATTGCAATGATAAGAATTAATTGTTAATTAGCTGCAATGGCTTTCTTCCTTCTTTACATAACACTAACCTTTAACTATTGTGCAGTTTGGCCTCAGCACACCAGAATATGAGAAGGGGGCATGTCCTAGAGGAATAAAAGGTGTGTTAAAAGGTAAAAAAACATGTCCCATGGGTGCTCTCTACCCTCCATTTCACCTTTAAACATGAGTAGGTCAACATCCTTAGAATTTAATGGCAGACCACTACATGTTTGACCGCCTCCTGCCCCTGGAAACGTTTCTTTGAGAATATCATGCATATGGGACTTGAAAGATTGGTTAATATTTATTCAAACCAACACTTAAAAATTGAAATTGCTATGTAAAATCCTTCCAATTTTATGTCCCAATCTCCTTTTTTTTCATTCAGTCTAGTACTTAGATTTCAAAAGTTGACAGGTATGGTATATGCTCATCCTTAAAGCTTTGTACATATTTTCTTGTTGCAGTAAATCAGTAATCTAGGTTTTAATAACATTTGTTTGGTCTAAAGACACCTCTTCTTGTAAGCATTGTGCATTATGTGTGTATGTGTGTGTGAACAAATTTAATTATAGAAGGCTCCATGGAAGATTTGACAGTTGACCAAATGAGCATCTTCATTAAATAAATTCCATATTATTATTATTATTATTATTATTATTATTATTATTATTATTATTATTATTATTATTATTATTATTATTATTATTATTGTTGTTATCATCATCATCATCATCATTATTATTATTATTATTATTATTATTATTATTATTATTATTATTATTATTATTATTATTATTATTATTATTATTATTATTATTATTATTAACTAGGTAACTGACCTGACTATTCTAGTTCAGTAATCAGTGCTTATGTTTGCAGTGAGCTTAGTTTCTCCAGGTTAAAGGGTTAAAGTTTGTGTTAGTCCATTTTAGGTTGTTAAAAAGTAGATCACTGTGCACCGTATTTTACAATTTATTGACTTTGGTTAACCTTTGCATTATGCTCATTTTTGTCAGGTACTCTTGAAATGGCATAGCTTGGAATGAAATTAAAACATAAGGAGTACATAAAGCATCAGTGAAAATAAGGTTGATGTGATCCATATGTCATATTTCATTGATTTTTGTTTGTATGGTGTTAAGCTTTTTTAGTTAGGATTTGCAGTTATGGCATTGACTCAGATTTTATTGCACAAAGATTCAGATAATATGCTATTTAGTTGTGTCAGTCATGGTTTGATGGATCAAAAAAAATCTTCAAAGATTGGTAATTAAGGAATAAAAAATGAAATTACCAAATATTCAACATTGGTTTGTAATCTTGCCGTGCCATCAGTGGTAATTGTTTTTGTTCTACCCAAGTATCTTTATATGTTAAATACAGACATTTTCAGAAATTAAATTTGTGCAAATTAAATACATTTCTCAATATGTTGTTAATGTGAAATGCTGCTTAGTTACTATGTGTACTGCCATTGTTTAAATCATGAGTATTGTATGTTTAAATGTGATGAATTTAGGGAATTTTCAAAAGTTTAAATTTGGACACAAATTTTCAAAAGTTTAAATTTTTCACATCTTCAGAAATATATATGTTTAAGTTCCAGCGACAAAGTATCATATCAATTGCCAATATCAATATAATATTGTATACTTCTTGAATGCTGAGGTTGACCTTAATTCTATTGTAATAAAAATAATACTGTCAGCTCCATGAAAGCTGAGGTTGACCTTAATTTTATTGTTATAAAAATAATGTACACTCAATGAATGCTTAGGTTGAACTTAATTCTAATGTAATAAAAATAATGTACACTCAATGAATGCTTAGGTTGAACTTAATTCTAATGTAATAAAAATAATGTACAATCCATGAAGGCTGAGGTTGACCTTAATTCTAATATGCAAATAATATTGTATGCTCCATGAAGGCTGAAGATGACCTTAATTCCAATGTAATAATAATATTGTACACTCCATGAAGGCTGAAGTTGACCTTAATTCTAATGTAATAATAATAATATTGTACACTCCATGAAGGCTAGGGGTTGACGTTAATTCTGTTGTAAAGTAAATAATATTCAGATGGCTGAAGTTGCTCAAACTTTGTTCATATGTCTGAAAATAGAATAGTTTTGGTGTAGTAAGTTTAACTCAAGACCACATGGAGAATCATTGGACAATAAATTACAGAGTAAACTACTCCCATTTGTGATACATAGGGTGGGCGTATATGAAGAACCATTGATGGTACTCTTGTTACATTGTCTTTTCTTCTAATGTTATGCTACATTAAGCTTTTGAGTCATATCACAGAGAGTCTCTTTTGCTCTTGTTTCCAGGCCAGAAACCAGTTTGCGCTTCAAGTTAATTCACCACAAGTGCAAAGTCATCTAAATGGTAATTATCTTAAATGTATGCTGTTTGGTTGGTTTGTGACGTACTGTGAATTGTTCATTTCTGTTGGTATTGAGTTTAGTGATTTTGCTGAAAAAATACACTTTAGATTGTCCTTTAGTTTGTGGTTTGTTATCATATGATTACCACTATAGATCATTGTTTGTTGGGTCTTTAAATTTGTAGATTGTAGGAAATAAAAAATTGGCGCCTCATGAAAAAATAATGAATATACATTGTTTACCTATGAAAATCAACTGTTATGTCATTTAAAAAAATTTGATATAATACTAAACACCATATTCTTGAACATTATCAGTAGTATATTATTTAATATAAACAAATAATTGTTCCCAAAATCTGAAGTATTATTTATGAATTAAACAGCATTTAAATGAAACATTAGAGTATTAATGAATAAAAAGTCATATTCATGAGTATTTTTTGTGGATATGTCCTTTAAAGAAAAGATGATACAATATTGATTGAGGTGGTGTAAAGATTATCCAGACATTTACTTAACACATTTTAAAGCAAATGTGCTTAGTGTTTATTTCAGTAATTATAGACCTATTAGGTAAACTATCAACTGGTATCACTTAGCATAAATGTGGAGATCTAAATCAAGAAAATGCAAACATTCATTTGTGCACATATACAAGCACACCAAAAATTTAAATTTGCAGCCTAAAAACTGCAGTTATTCATTTCAGTGTTCTTCAAGACTAATATCAAAACATGAAGCTCTCAATAATTAAGAATAAAAATTAAATGATAAAGCAAAGCCATTGAGAGAAAACCAAGCATTTTTTATGCAAAGCTTCGGTCTTTTTAATATGTTAATAATTCTATCAGAATGGAGTTTTGCAATCATAACTATCACACTTACTGACACACTGGAGAAAAAGCAGAAAATTTAAGTAAACCGCCAATGCTTTCAGGCCTGCCTGACCCTAAATGCATCTCACTACACCTTAATCACTGCCATTAGATGGAATTAGCACTCTGATGTTTTCAAAGCTCATGGTGGTGACAGGCTTTAGATGCATGCAATTCACAGATTTGTATGTCACATCCTATATTATTGCTCAACTTGGTGAATGAGAGGACAGTGAAAATGTACTCTCAGATATGTTTTACATGAACCTGCTTTAAAGCATCGACATTGAAGTCAGTGTACAAAAAATGTATCAAATATGGCTAGGACACTTTGAATGTTGGCTTGGTTCATATTTCCTTGTGACTTAAAATGTATGGTCTAGCTTGTTGACAACACCTCACAAAATTGGAACCCTACAGATTTAAACTGATTCACATTGGTAAATTTATAAATTAGTTTTAGGATCATAAAGTGTTTTTTTTTTCAAAATAAAAAAATGCAATTCAGAAATTTGGGTTGGATCATCTTTTAATATTAATTTAGAAATAAGGATTATAATAAGGTAAATCATTAGCTCACCAGTACAGAAAAGAGTTATTGTAGCCTAGCATGTCATAGGTCTCCACACATTATTGCCTTTACATATGTGAAGACACTGCATATGAAAACTTCTTTCTTCCTTGGTCCTGGACAGTAATTTGGTGTGGGTTGTTTAGCATCTACCCCTGCAGAGTGGATTAAGGAGGCAAACTGTGTACATGTACATTATTTGTACATTCTTGGATATGTTTTGCATTTATCACACTAGGTATCCATAGTGTTGTAAAAACATGGTGAATTTGGGGATACATCTTGATGAATCCTACACCATTATCATAGCAGTAGGTCACTGTGACCCATATTTAAGCTTCATTGACTTTGCGTTAAATTTTGAGTTGTAAGTTTATTTTTCAGGCTCAGTTATACTGTGATCATCAAAATTAGGTGACTGCATGCATCTCATTTAGTGTCAGACTCGTACAAAAAAAGAAGGCTCCGTCAGCGTGGGTTTGAGTCTAAGATTTGGTTGTTGTTGTTGTTGTTGTTGGGCTTAACGCCATTTTTCAGCACAAGATAGGCTATTCATGGCAGCCAGTATTAATGGTGGAGGAAGAAACCGGGAAATCACCGGAAAGAATCACCGACCCACGAGAAGTTACTGGCAAGCTTTCTCACATATCCACATTCGCCGAATCCTAGACTCGAACACACACAGACAGAGGTGAGATGGCAGTGATCCGTAACGGACAGCGCTTTAGACCACTCGGCCACTCGGGGCCCCTCTAAGATTTGGCGAATGTGGATATGTGAGAAAGCTTGCCAGTAGCTTCTCATGGGTCTGTGGGTCGGTGGTTTTTTCCAGTGATTTCCCGGTTTCTTCCTCCACCATTAATACTGGAATCCATGTATAGCCTATCGTGTGCTGAAAAATGGCATTAAGCCCTAGAACAACAACAACAACAACAAAAGAAGGTCACTGAGACCTACAATTCACATATTACTGGCTTAGGATCCGGTGTGAATTTAACTAATTACAAAATTAGTTTGTTGCATCCTGTATGCGTTTGTTGTTTTTTGTGGTTAGGTTTCATGCCATTTGTCAAAATACATAGCAGTTAGTATCACTGGTGGAGAAAGAATTCGGGAAGAACCATTTTCAGTCAGAAAAAACTAGATTATAGTTCATTTACGATGATAATAGCTTCTGAATATATTTCAAGAATAATGATTTTAAAAAATAAAAACAAAACATTGGTGGTTTCTATCAACTCAGTATCATATTTTTACTTGGATAACATGGGAAGTGAAGGATTTTTTTTTATTTAAGTATTTTATGCCCCAAAGCAGTGAATATGTGTTTATATATGTATTTTTAATGGCATTTCATCACAATAATAATTGTAGAGAGTCGATTTTAAGTTAAGTTATTAAAATATCAATATAAACATCTTGAGTTAGAAAAGGGGCTAACATTTTGTTGTCATTTACACTTTTGTTTGAGTCTATTTTCTGCATAAAAGTGATTTTATGTTTGCATAGACATATGGCTTATGACTATTCTGAAAGTTTTTTTAGAGTAAAGCTTTGTAATCACTGATACATTCTGGTTTTTAGTAATTAAATGAACCATGAAAATGATCACCATGACAACAATCATATTAAAACTTTGCTTTTTAATTTTTTAGAATCTCTGAATCAAGTTAGTTCAATTAGGTCTCAAGTGGAGAAAGAGTTGAGAAACATCAGCTCTGTTGTAGATCCTTATGTAAGTAATGAAAACATTTCCTCAAACATAGTTCTTTTTCTAATATAAGACATACTGTTTAACACTTTGGACCAAAGTTTTCTATTTAGTCAATTGGGTAAAAAAAAATATGGGTAATTAATTTTATGGTTCTATTACTTACCAAGAGGAAACAAAATAATGATACCCATGTAAATTGTTATACATGTACTCATATTTAGTTCCACATTAATGCAAGAAAAGATGTTAATCCAAACTTAAGTTGATCAAATCATTTATTGGTAATATATGTTGTACCTTAAAGAATATGCCTACTTTTTCTACATATGTCTGAGTTAGAACATTTAATTTTACTATTGTAATATTAAGTAATTAGGTTATCAGGTGTTCAGATAGACTGCTGTCAAAAACATTAAGTTCAAAACAATTTGGGATCAGGTACTGGATCAAAGCCAGTTATCATAGACCTCTTTTTTTTTTTAAAACAATCTTTACTTTAATATCAGGATTTTGACCAAAGGTGAATTTAACCACAGATGTTAAAATCATCATGACACTGACACAGTAGCTAACTTGAAGTAAAATTTCCTAAATTTGTGGGCCATCCTGATCATATGGAGTGCCCTCGTAGGAGAGAAGCACTTTTTCTGCAAACTGCAAATAATACTGTTGAAACTGACAACCTAGACCTCCTGTAAACATAAACAAATGCAATAATGACACTGAAATTTCAAGATATTGTATTGGAAAAAAGAATCTCCAAATCAGCAAAAATGTTCAGTTCAGAAGAATATTGATGAGACAACAAACCACAGTAAGCAGGATCATTATATTAATCAAAAGATAGTTGGTACATGTGATATGACATGGCTGCCGAAAAGGCCTCATGGGAACCCCATTTTGCTCACTGACCTTCACCTTAATAGTAATTATAGCAATGAGGTTTCTTGATTCAGTTTGTTGACAAAATTCTGATACCCTATGTGACCCCTATACATAACTTGCTTCCCCTTACTATAATCAAAAGGCAGTAGCATTGTCTTTGATGTTTTAAAGGTGCATCAGAGAGATATATTGATGTCTCACTTAAAGGAAAACTTATTTGTACATGTGGCTAAAACACATACTGGTGTACAGCATGTGTTCTAGCGGCATGTACAAATAAGTTGCCACCCTAAGGTTGAACCTTACAACTTTTACAAACAGGAACTCAGATCTCATTTCATGAGTGATATTCAACACAAGTGATTGATCAGTCAACCCTTTAGCTACCACTGCCATATCTATGACTAACTTATAAATAGTTCCTCAACTCCTCTGCCACATATGTGCAGTGTCAATAATACTTGTTTAGTCTACACTGACACATGTATGCTTATCATAGAGCACTACTTGAAATACAACTGTCACCTAGATGCACATGTTACCTGTATGTTAATTGAATGGTGATTGGTAGAAAGTACCAAAGTTTGCATATTTTGATTATGATAACCAATGAGAGGATTGTTTATTAAATATTTTCATAAAAGTTTGAAATGTGTCAGATATATATATCTGAAAGTATATATATACTTGAAATACAACTGTCACCTAGATGCACATGTTACCTGTATGTTAATTGAATGGTGATTGGTAGAAAGTACCAAAGTTTGCATATTTTGATTATGATAACCAATGAGAGGATTGTTTACTAAATATTTTCATAAAAGTTTGAAATGTGTCAGATATATATATTCTGCCTGGTATATATATATACCAGGCAGAATAGACTGTGTTGACCCTGAATTCTGTAGTAGAATCTTGATAATATTGGGCAGAAATAATAGTTTAATACAAACAATACTATCATACAGGTTAGAGATATTAAATTCATACTCTACCGAGTTTCAAACCCAGGTCCGCAAGTAAATGGCACCCATTGCCTTGCCTGCATTCACCAGCCCATATACCATCACTGCTGGACTCTCCCTCCACCAGCGACTACTATGCCCTTGCTAACTGTCATTCTCCAGGTGTCATGATCCTCAGCCTGTGTCTGATGAAATACCACATGCCTCCATATCTTTCTTAAACACATCCCTGAAGTGGAAGGATGGATGGCCAATTCTTCTGGTGCCAGTAGTCAACTGGCCATATAGGATTTCCTTCGGCAACCTCCCATCCTCCATGCATCAGATGTGTCCAAGCCATTGAAGGCAGTGTTTGCTGAGCAGGGAGTATATGCTTGGGATACTTACACGTTGCAGGATCACATTTTGTGGAATGTGATCTTGCCAGCCGATTTTCAGGATGTGTTGTAGGTATCATATGTGGAAGGGGTTTAATTGATGCTCTTGCCTCATGTAAGTGCTCCATGTCTCACTTCCCAGGTGCTCAGAATGCAGGCTTGGTAAACTTGGATCTTGGTGTGCACTGTCAATGCACTGTTTTCCCACACACTCTTTGTTAGTTGGGCCATGATGGTGCCTTTCCAAGCCTTCTGTTTAGCTCCACATCAAGTGAAAGAGTGTTGCTGATGGTTGATCCCAAGTAAATAAAGTTGTTGACTACTTCCAGGGTGGTGCCATTGATTTTGATGGAAGAGACAGTGGTGACATCTTGAGCACTGACATTTGTCATTTTTAGGCTGATGGTGAGCTCCAACTGTTTACAGGCATCAGCAAAATGGTCTCCCAGTCTCTTAGTCACATCCTCAGTGTGGGTCACACAAGCCACTTTGTCATCAAAGAGCATCTCCCTGATGAGTACTTGCCTTACTTTGATCTTCGAGTGCAGTCATGCCAGGTTGAACAGCCTTTTATTGGACCTGTTGTGCAGATAAATGCCATCAGTGGACATGCTGAAGGCATGGGACAGGAGCAGCGAGAAGAAAATGCCAAAAAGGGTTGGTGCCAACATGCATCCCTGCTTCATGCCACTCTTTATGGGGAAGGAGTCTGAGGTGGATCCATCATACAAGACTGTGCCCTTTATATTGTTATGGAAGGAGATTATCATGCTGCAAAGATTTTGGGGACAGCTGATTGTCCTGAGAAGTTCAAATAAGCCCTTCCTGCTGACTAGGTCGAAGGCCTTGGAGAAGTTGATGAACATCATGTAAAGCGGTTGACCTTGTTCTTTGCTTTTTCTTGGAATTGTCAGAGGGAGAAGATCATGTCTGTTGTCAACTATCCTGCTCTGAAGCAGCACTGGGATTTTGGATACATGCAGTCTGCCAGCAGCTGCAGCCTGTTGAGGAGGATGCGGGCAAACACTTTGCCAACGATGCTGAGAAGTGAAATTCCTCTGTAATTGTTACAGTCATGCGGTCTCTCTAGTTTCTTGTAGAGGGTCACAATGGTGGTGTTGCTCATGTCTTGGGGGACTGCTCCTTCCTCCCAGCAGAGGCAGAGTAGCTCATGCAGCAGCTGTAGTAATGTCGGTTTCCCATGTTTGATGGCTTCAGGCAGGATGCTATCGCTACCTGGTGCTTTGTTATTTGGGAGGGAGTCAATCACTTTGCTGAGTTCCTCTAAGGTAGGCATTTTGTCTAGCTCCTCCATAGTGGGCATTTCCTTTATGCTGCTGAGCGCCACATCGGTGATGGACGTTTCTTGGGAGTACAACTCTGAGTAGTGCTCTACCCATCTGGTCATTTATTGTTCATAGTCTGTGATCTTCTCACCCATCAGAGATTTCAGGGGGGCAACCCCTTTCACTATAGGACCTAGGGCCTTCTTGATGCCATTTTACATGCCTCGAATGTTTCCTGACTTGGGACTGCACTGGATTCCTTCACACAATTGCTACCAGTATTCATTTGCTGATTGTCTAGCAATGCATTTTGTGGTCATTTGGGCTCTTCTGATGGCAGCAAGTGTATGTTTATTAGGGTATTTTTGTAAGCTATGAAGGCTTCTCATTTGTTCTTGATTACTGCTTCATCCTTGAAAGGTGTGTGTTGAATCAGTCCTAGCTGGGCTGTTTCTTCTTGCCAAACATCAACATGGCTGTGTTATAAATGGCGTCCTTCATGGCGTTCCCCTTGGTTGTGGCATCATGCTCTGGCAGGTCCTGGAAAGCATGATCCAGGGCAGACACATACTCCTCCACTTTGGAGGGGATAGACATCTGTGCAGTGTTGATGCGACCTTTTGGTTTGGAGTGTGTAGTCTTCGTGACTGTAGGCGCATCCTGTTGCACACAAGGACCTAGTCAAAGTCACATTCTGCACTATGATAGCTTCTGGTGGAGAAGATGCTGTTCATGGCAGAGAGCCTGGTGATGACTAAGTTGAGTTGGTGCCAGCGATGAGATCTGAGATGTTTCCATGACACTTTATGTTTTGGCTTACACTTGAAGAAGGTGTTTGTAATGCTCAGGTCATGATAGGTGCACAGCTTCAGCAGTTTTTGACCATTTTTGTTGGTCTTTCCAGTGCTATGATGTCTGAGACAGGTAGGCTATGACTCGTGGTCAGCTCCAACTCTAGCAATAGAGTCTTCTAGGAAGAATGGTAACTCATCCTTTGGACATCCTTTGATCTGTTCATCCAGATGCCCATAAATTGATCCTTTATGTCTTCTGGAGATGTGAGGGTGGGGGTATAGACACTGAGAATAGACACAGGTCCTTCAGCAGTGGCTAGGTGGGGGCTCCTCAAGTTCTCGGCCCTTCCAGAAGAAGGTGTAGTTTTCCTCTCTGAGGGAGCTGCTAGAGGCAAACCTGGTTTCCTGGAGGGCAACTATGCTGATATTTAGCCTGGTGAGCTCTCTGTCAATGATGGCAATCTTCCTAGTGTAGTCCACCTCCCTAAGGTCATCAGAGATGCCTGTGTGCATGGTGCGCATGTTCCAGCTTGCATAATGAAGAGCTGAAGTCTTCTTTAATGGTTTTTTGATTCTTTTGTCTGGTGTGGAGTTTCCATCTGTTTGTCATGTTGACAACACATTGAGCTCCAGGCACCCATTGAAGCAGGCAGACATTGGTGGGCAAACACCTTACTGACTGGGGGCTGCCCGGCTTAAGGCGGGCATTAGCTGGCCAGTGGGACTCGATGATCCCTCCCACCATCGAAGCTGATTCATGGCGCCCCTTCCCTATGCCAATTGGGTGAGACTTATAACCTGTAGACTGCCAGTTTATGTGTTGTTTCCTCATTCAAGGGCGAGGCTGGAGTGACCTCTCCAGGGCGCAAGCTTGGGCATGTAGTATGGAGATCCTGGGCTGCCCAGACATCATCCTTGCTGGTGGGGTCCAAAGATATTGCTGAGCATGACATTTGGCACCAGTTTGGATGCAGGAGCTACCAGAAGGAAGTTATACTTGACAACCAACTGCCTTAGGGGCTCCACTCCAGATTTTCTGTCTGGGTTTACTCCCATAGCCTTTCCTTCTTCTGAACATATCCACAAGGCAGCGAAGCCATCATCCAATGGCACTTCGTTGGTTTCGAATTGGAGTTTCCATCTCCTAGACAAACTGCCTGACATGGCTAATGAGCTCTGTGTGCCTGGGTTTTGAGTCATAGTTTTCCTTCTCTTAGACTGGCTGCCTGCCAAGGCTAATGAGCCCAGTGTGCCCACCCAGTTATACTGCCAGGCACTTGGTTGCCCCACACAGCAAGCTATGTGAAAACAGGAAGCCCCATGTGAAGGTGCTGCTGTGGACACAATAGTGTAGGAGAGGCCATATGCAAGTACTTCCAGCCCAACAAAGCCAGACAGGGGTACCACAGTGATCACCTACACCTGGAAAGGAGAGGCTATGAGAGACGCTTCACTTTCCTTTAGTGAGCGGGACATTGGGCCCAGACCTCGCACATCCCCAACTATATATATATATATATATATATATATATATATATATATATATATATATATATATAAAGAGAGAGAGAGAGAGATCATTAAGTGATAACAAATTTTTTTATAACTTAGCAGGAAGAGAATATCATTAAAAGTCTTGTAAAGACTATGTGTCAATTTCGAAGGAGTCATTAGAATAGTCATTATGTAGGACTTTGATTCTGAGTTAGAATCTCATCCTTAAAAAATAATTAAAAATGAAGAATCTGTTTGAGGTCCTTGTAAGGGATGGAGGAGAGGTTAATGAAATTCTATTGTGTAATTACTCAGAATCAACACAGCAAAATCTTTAAATGTATTGTATTAAGGAAGACAAAAGTGTATGGAAAGAAAAAACAAAAGAATAAAATCAATACATGAATGAATTTTTGCTCAACTGGTCATAGACCGAAAGAGATTATGGATTGTCCATCTGTCCACCCATTTATACAAGTTTGTCATCACTACTCAAAGGAAACTACTTTTAGGATTGCCATGAGACTTTACATGCACATTCATCCCATGGTCTAGTTCGTCCTAAAGGAAAATGCCATGGACCTCCAATATAAGGGCCATTTTGAAAATATTGTTTTTGTTACACCTTCTGAATGGATTGGTCATAACAAATTGGCGTTTTTGATGTCTAGTTGGTCCTTAATGAAAATGGTACCCATATGGGGTACAATATGGCTGTCATGTCAGTTAGCATGCAAATCTTGTTATTGCTAATTCTCTGGAATGGATGGTCAAATCAGTATGGGATTTCCACTAAATAGTTTCTTGTGATATCTAGTTAGTCCTAAATGAAATAATAATAAATTTATTTTGGTAGGATCTGCAAAAAGCAAGTTGTACCACATTAATACATAAATTATGTAAAATTGGCACATTATGCAAACATAATAAACATCTGCAACACACACACACATGCACACACACACACACACACACACACACACACACACACACACACACAGTCAACATTACAGAAACAATCATTTGAATGATTTTGTTTAATTCAGTACTTCTACTCTTTAAAACATTGTTGTATCATGTATTCACTTATAATGTATTACACATTTGCTGGCCTCTTTGTATAAATCCTCTGTGAACACATCCTTGTAAAAAAAACTATTGTAGCAGTTATCTAGTTTTTACAAATGTAATTGTAGAAGGCCTCATTGAAAATTAGTCAGTTGACCAAAATGAGCTTCTTTGAATAAAATTTTTATTATTATTATTATTATTATTATTATTATTATTATTATTATTATTATTATTATTATTATTATTATTATTATTATTGTTGTTGTTATTATTATTATTATTATTATTATTACAATTTAATTCATGCAGGGACATGAGGGATCAAGATTTTTGGGTGTTTTGCAAATTAAAATGATAAATTTGACTAAGCTGAGAGCTGACAGATTACAATAGGTAAAAACAGAGTTCAGAATTAAAAAGAATTAATTAATTCTATTAAAATATCATTCATTTTGGGTTTTTTATTTGCGTTGGTTAAATAAGTATGATAGCTGATTTGAATTCATATGTATTTTTTACATATTTGGGCAATAGGTTTCAGTCTTTTATGGCATTATTGAATTAATTTGTATGGCCTAATGTTTGGTGTAGCAAAATTAAATTTACTGTACCTAGTGGCAGAATTGTGCTGGTCATTTTTACAAGTCTTTATAAGATGGACTTTTCTCATAAAAATATGAGAATGATTTAGTTTTGATTTAGTTTTAATGCTTCTACTCTATACTCCATGTCTAGCATTCCCACACTTTCAACTTCAAAGTATGATGCTTGATATATGTTCATGGTTACATATAAATCTGACGAATTTGTGATTGAAATGTTTACTAATTCCACAAAAAACAGGAACAGTCCAAGTTACATTGTATTAGAGCAGAACAAAACATTTTGTTAAGTTTTCTGGGTTAAATATTAAATTTGTCAGAAAAGAAACTTCAATAACTTTTTTAATTCTACTATTCATGTTAAGGATGCCCCACTTGTTATGTGGTGCTTTATTATTATTATCTAGGAGATGATCAACCAAGGTGTTATTGTCTGGTTCAGGTAAACAATAAAATAAAATATTAAATTGATAGATGGAATAACAGAGATCTGAGCGGGGACATAGAATAAAACAACTCGAGCCCCATATTTAAAATATAACAAGTTAATCGAATACATAAAATGAACATTGCAGTGATACACTTAAAAATAGAATTAGAAAATTTATACAAACGGCACTTAGCCATTCTGTTAAACCAGACAAAGGTATTATAGATTAAGTGAATGATCAAACTCAATGCTCAGCATGCCAGCATAACCTGGGTTTTGCTTCAATTCTTCCAAATTCAATGTTGGTGACAGGTCAGTCACCATATTCCTTTTCTTCTCTGTTTCTCCAACCTGTTCTGGTCATGAACCATAACTTTGCTTTCAGCTCTTTTTTCCCACTGTGTGGTACACATATGGAGCTAATTTTTCCTTCAAATATATAAAATGCAACCTAAACATTTGTCTGCTTTTTCTTTTCTGGCATTGAACAATATTATGACTTATTATAACTCAACAGATTAGCAGTCTCTACCACCTAACCTATGTTTGTGGGGGTTTAATTCTTGGGTTCAGCCAATGCGGATATAGGAGAAAGCTGCCAGTAGCTTGCTGTCAGCCAGTGCTTTTTACCTAGGTTTTCCCAGAATCCTTCCTCCTCCACTTATACCAGCTGCCATATATAACCTATCCTGTACTGAGAAATGACATTAAACAACATTTATCATGAATCCCTGGAAATACATTTCACCCAGTGATTCCTGTCTTTTTGCTCTTTAAAATTTCATTGGTGAAGCCTATGATTTTTCTCCATGTGTTTGTACAGTACCAACCAACTGCTTTTATAGAATTTAAAATAAGTTAATTTTAAAAAATTCTGTAGTATAATACATCACCAGTTTTGCTGATGCATCATTTGTTATATATCAAAGAGGATAAAAAATGAACCATCTTTTTCTCGTCACATATACTTGATCACTAATGGGAGTGTTAATTATGTGTTACTAATGATGGGAGACATATGACTTTTACCTAAATAAACAAAAAGTGGTTTGTAGTAAGTTATGTCTGAATTCTATAAATTACGCATTATGGAAAAGGACAGCATGAAACAAAAATGTACTATGGCTAGCTGATACTCACTAATAAAATATATGTACAACTATCACTGTGATTAATATATCAATCATTTTGCTTTAGTTTGACATAAATATATCAGATAAAAGAACTTGATGAAAAAAAAATACAGTATAAATACAATACAGAACACAGAAAAATGACATATATTAAATACTTATATTGAATGTTTAAAGTTTCTAATATGCTTCATTTTTGACACTTTTTGAGAATTTTGTTATCAATTATAAAATATAAATTAGTAACAAGTTATTCATTTTGGTCATTGAATTAAAAGCAAATTGAAGTTGTTTAATATCAATGAACCTGATTATTCTGCATGATAACTTTTGTTTACTTATTATTTAAGATCACAGTATCAGAAAAAAACCCAAACATGTTCATTATCAAAATTTAATTTATACCAAATTCTGTATTCAGCAAACTTATTTTCAAAACCTTTTACATTTCTCCATCAATAATTTAATAGTATAACATTAGTTAATATACCAATACCATTTTAGCTGATGGAGTGGGGAAGCAGTACCTACATCAGTGGTGTTGCTCCTTGAAAGTTCCCAACATGACTACTTTACAAAATTATTTCTTATTGATTCTTCATATAATATTTAACTAAACACTTGCTGTTACACCCTAATAAATCAGGCCTTAGACAGAAACAATCATGTGAGACTGCCTGGATCTCCCTAACTGATAAATGGCTTCAAGCACTTGACCAAGGTAGAATACTAGGATCTGTATTTGTAGATTTCAGGAAAGCTTTTGATATGATGGATCATGAAATCCTTTTGAAGAAACTGAAAATCTACCAATGTGATGAAAGCACAGTTAGATGGTTTACTTCATACTTATGCGAGAGAACACAACATGCTTATATAAATAATGTTCTATCTGAACCTGGAACAATTAGATGTGGGGTACCACAAGGCTCAATTCTAGGTCTAGTACTATTTATTTTATTTATTAATGACCTACCACTTTTACTAAGGGACACAATAACATCTACAGATCTCTATGCAGATTACACAACATTGCCAGACATCCCAAATGCAAAGCATGAACTTAAAATCTCTTTACAGAATGCCCTAAACAAACTGGACAACTGGTGCACATGCAATGGCATGGTGGCTAATACTGGTATAATGAAAAAATTACTTATCTCAACACAGAAAAAAACCAATACTTGATAGTGATGAAAAATGTCTGACTTGGAAGGATACAAATTTGCAAATGGTCTGTCATGATGTGGGTATTTTGGTAGATAATAACCTATCATAGACTGAACATATCAAACATATCATCAAAAAAGTCAATTCAAGTTTATGGCTTCTCAGTAGGATAAGACACTTTTTCCCAGAAAGGCAAATACAACTATTTTATAACAGTTACATACAACCCTATTTAGACTACTGTAATACAGTATGGAGTAATTCAAATGATAAAAACTTAGCAAGGCTGGCACATCTCCAAAAAAGAGCATTTGATTCAATATCAATCCAGAAATAAAGCAAGGAAAATTTAGCTGGTAAGTTAAAAATATTACCTCTTGATTGAATCTGCTTGAGAAAAACCAAATTAATGTGCAGGATATCCAATAATAGTGCTCCTGAATATATACAATCACTATTCCAGTATAGGCTACCCGGAAATACCAAATTCCCAAACCAAATAAGAAATTATTTTAAAAAAGTTTCCAATACTCTGGAACTTTGTTCTGGAAAATAGTATTCCAGTTGAGATTAGAAATGCACACTCTATTTTCTTTTTCCAAACCAAATTTATCCAGTGGCTTCAGAGATGCAGCAAAAATAAATAAATTTCTTTGAATGAGTGCCTCAAGCTAGATTAGTTATTAGCTAATTGTGTAACCCTCTTTAAATAATAATAATAATAATAATAATAATAATAATAATAATAATAATAATAATAATAATAATAATAATAATAATAATTGAAGACCCTGTAGATTCATGATATGAAAATGAATCAGAAGATTAATATACAAAACAATATAGTGCAATGTTTTCAAATAAATATTTGGAATAATCTGCAGAGATTCTTCTATTCAACATCTTGTTTAGTTTGCTTAAGAAATTCTGTTAACTTTGTTATTCTCAAAGGCATGATACCTGGAGGTCAGTATTGATCAAACATAGACCAGATTGTTTCAAAACTGCCCAACTAGGAATACAAGCTGAGACTTGTTGCACTACAAAACATTGCTTATTCTAGAGTTAGAGGAAATAACTCCAAGTAGACATGTTTTAAGACAGTCAATCCAATTATCATGCAAACATAATTTTCAATGATGTAGATCTTTTATGTTGCTTTCATGTTTTTCTTTACTTCTTACAGATTAAGCCTGTTTTTTTATGTCAGTCATGCATTTACTGGACTTTGTTGTAAGCCATTTTTGTTTGGTTGGGAGTTTGAACTCAGTCTTATATTCAAGCTTAGTTTTATGATTTCCAGGTAAAAGCATCACAGTTTGTTGCGTAAAACACAAAAGGGTGTAAGAAATTTACAAAAATATATAATTTATTTAAACTTGTTCAACCTCTTTTTAATCATTTTCAATACAATAATCCTCATCATTTTTAATCATATTCATCATCGCCATCATGAATATCACTACCACCTGTCATCATTACTACCACCACAACCATCATCAGTATCATCATCTTTCAGTATAAATACCATTTTAATTGCTATCATCAATTTATTTTTTTTTATTACAGATAGACTCTTTGAATTCAACCTTGAGATGGACTGATAGTAATAAGGACCTTATCGATAAAATTGGAAATTACATGTAGGTTTTATACAATTTATTATCTCAAGACTAAATTTGAATTTTACCCCTATCATCTTTTCTTGTCTGATGGAGGCAATCTCAGTAGTTTCTAAATCTTTGCCCAGTTGCCTTAACTAAATACCATCCCCCTACCTCTGAGCCTGACCCAGGGGTCCCATTCAGACCCCATGAAACAAGAAATGACACCAATGTTCCGACATGTTGGTATTATTTAGAAGTATTTTAAAGTTTATTTGTAAAACCATCCTTCCACCTTCTTTGTCCTGAATTCAGGAAGAGCACCTAAATTCTAAAACCATTTTGGATCACTAAGCACCCCATTCCCTCAAATCATACCCAAGGTTTTGAAGTCTATATCTTGAGTCATGTAGGAAATAATCCTATCTAAGACAAATATGCTTTTAATAATACTATAAGTAATACTATATAAAACACATATGCTTTTAAAAATACTATAAATAATATTATATAAGACATATGCTTTTAATAATACTATAAATAATACTATAAAAGACACATATGCTTTTAATAATACTATAAACAATACTATATAAGACACATGCTTTTAATAATACTATAAATAATACTATAAAAGACATATGCTTTTAATAATACTATAAATAATACTATATAAGACACATATGCTTGTAATAATACTATAAATAATACTATATAAGACACATATGCTTTTAATAATACTATAAATAATACTATATAAGACATATGCTTTTATTAATACTATAAATAATACTATATAAGACACATATGCTTTTAACAATACTATAAATAATACTATATAAGACACATATGCTTTTAATAATACTATAAATAATACTACATAAGACATATGCTTTTAATAATACTATAAATAATGCTATATAAGACATGCTGTTAATAATACTATAAATAATGCTATATAACACATGCTTTTAATAATACTATAAATAATACTATATAAGACATGCTTTTAATAATACTATAAATAATACTATATAAGACACATATGCTTTTAATAATACTATAAATAATACTATATAAGACACATATGCTTTTAATAATACTATAAATAATACTATATAAGACACATATGCTTTTAATAATACTATAAATAATACTATATAAGACATGCTTTTAATAATACTATAAATAATACTATATAAGACATGCTTTTAATAATACTATAAATAATACTATATAAGACACATATGCTTTTAATAATACTATAAATAATACTATATAAGACATATGCTTTTAATAATACTATAAATAATACTATATAAGACACATATGCTTTTAATAATACTATAAATAATACTATATAAGACATATGCTTTTAATAATACTATAAATAATACTATATAAGACACATATGCTTTTATTTAATACTATAAATAATACTATATAAGACATATGCTTTTAATAATACTATAAATAATACTATATAAGACACATATGCTTTTAATAATACTATAAATAATACTATAAAAGACATGCTTTTAATAATACTATAAATAATACTATATAAGACATGCTTTTAATAATACTATAAATAATACTATATATGACACATATGCTTTTAATAATACTATAAATAATACTATATAAGACACATATGCTTTTAATTAATCCTATAACATAATCACAATATAGACTACATTCAATGTTTGATAATTATGTCTTCATTATTATACTAAAATCAACATATGTTTTTAAAATACTTATGAATTGACTATTTTTCAGTACACATTTCTTTGTAAAAATACTATAATTTATCTATCGCTAAACATGTTTAAATAAGAGAAAATTGGAGTGTGGTCAGAATAGCATTAATTTATAATAATAAAAAAACAAGGTTTCAATCAATACATAACATCACTATTCGATTAAAGAAGAAAAGATTTGTTTTGGATCAATAAAAATCTGTATGTAAGAAGTTTAAAAATTCTACATTTAAATAAATTCCTTTAAAAAGAAATATGTTTTAGCAATAGCAAAATTACAACCTATATAAAACTTATGTTTTAATAAAATACATATTTAATAATACATATAAGATCATACATGACTTTAATTAATAAAAATAGTTCAAATAACAATATATGCTTATTGATAAAGCTATAAATAATGATAGAAAAAGACGATTCTTTTACAAATAAGAACAAATACTACAGAAGAAAATTTAGAATTACATATAATTTTCATTAAGTTAACAATTTTGAAATTATATGTATTAAATAAAAGAATTTAACTTGTTTGTAGTTAAAGACATTTATATGCTAAAAGACAAATGTATAATAATCCTTTAATCAACATTATTAATAAGGTTTAAATGCTTGAATTGTAACAAAAAATACTATTATAAACAATATGCTTTTAATAATACTATAAATAATACTATATAAGACACATATGCTTTTAATAATACTATAAATAATACTATATAAGACATATGCTTTTAATAATACTATAAATAATACTATATAAGACATATGCTTTTAATAATACTATAAATAATACTATATAAGACATGTATGCTTTTAATAATACTATAAATAATACTATATAAGACATGTATGCTTTTAATAATACTATAAATAATACTATATAAGACACATATGCTTTTAATAATTCTATAAATAATACTATATAAGACATGCTTTTAATAATACTATAAATAATACTATATAAGACATGCTTTGAAAAATACTATAAATAATACTATATAAGACACATATTCTTTTAATAATACTATAAATAATACTATATAAGACACATATGCTTTTAACAATACTATATAAGACACATATGCTTTTAATTATACTATAAATAATACTATATAAGACACATGCTTTTAATAATACTATAAATAATACTATATAAGACACATGCTTTTAACAATACTATAAATAATACTATATAAGACACATATGCTTTTAATAATACTATAAATAATGCTATAGAAGACACATATGTTTTTAATAATACTATAAATAATACTATATAAGACATATGCTTTTAATAATACTATAAATAATACTATATAAGACACATATGCTTTTATTTAATACTATAAATAATACTATATAAGACATATGCTTTTAATAATACTATAAATAATACTATATAAGACACATATGCTTTTAATAATACTATAAATAATACTATATAAGACATGCTTTTAATAATACTATAAATAATACTATATAAGACATGCTTTTAATAATTCTATAAATAATACTATATAAGACACATATGCTTTTAATAATACTATAAATAATACTATTTAAGACACATATGCTTTTAATAATACTATAAATAATACTATATAAGACACATATGCTTTTAATAATACTATAAATAATACTATATAAGACATATGCTTTTAATAATACTATAAATAATACTATATAAGACACATATGCTTTTAATAATATTATAAATAATACTATATAAGACATGCTTTTAAAAATACTATAAATAATACTATATAAGACATGCTTTTAATAATACTATAAATAATACTATATAAGACAAATATGCTTTTAATAATACTATAAATAATACTATATAAGACATGCTTTTAAAAATACTATAAATAATACTATATAAGACACATATGCTTTTAACAATACTATAAATAATACTATATAAGACACATATGTTTTTAATAATACTATAAATAATACTATATAAGACACACATGCTTTTAATAATACTATAAATATTACTATATAAGACAAATATGCTTTTAATAATACTATAAATAATACTATATAAGACATGCTTTTAATAATACTATAAATAATACTACATAAGACACATATGCTTTTAATAATACTATAAATAATACTATATAAGACATGCTTTTAATAACACTATAAATAATACTATATAAGACATGCTTTTAATAATACTATAAATAATACTATATAAGACACATATGCTTTTAATAATACTATAAATAATACTATATAAGACACATATGCTTTTAATAATACTATAAATAATACTATATAAGACATATGCTTTTAATAATACTATAAATAATACTATATAAGACATATGCTTTTAATAATACTATAAATAATACTATATAAGACATGTATGCTTTTAATAATACTATAAATAATACTATATAAGACATGTATGCTTTTAATAATACTATAAATAATACTATATAAGACACATATGCTTTTAATAATTCTATAAATAATACTATATAAGACATGCTTTTAATAATACTATAAATAATACTATATAAGACATGCTTTTAAAAATACTATAAATAATACTATATAAGACACATATGCTTTTAATAATACTATAAATAATACTATATAAGACACATATGCTTTTAACAATACTATATAAGACACATATGCTTTTAATAATACTATAAATAATACTATATAAGACACATGCTTTTAATTATACTATAAATAATACTATATAAGACACATGCTTTTAATAATACTATAAATAATACTATATAAGACATGCTTTTAACAATACTATAAATAATACTATATAAGACACATATGTTTTTAATAATACTATAAATAATACTATATAAGACACATATGCTTTTAATAATACTATACATAATACTATATGACATATGCTTTTAATAATACTATAAATAATACTATATAAGACACATATGCTTTTAATAATACTATAAATAATGCTATAGAAGACACATATGTTTTTAATAATACTATAAATAATACTATATAAGACATATGCTTTTAATAATACTATAAATAATACTATATAAGACACATATGCTTTTAATTTAATTCCTCATCATATTTGCACAGCATTGGCACAATATAGTTATCACTTTTCCAACAGTATCAATGTTGATATTTGTATGTCTGTTCCTAGTTATTATACACACACATCATAACATATTGTATTATGTTAAAATCTTTGCCAATCTTGCATCTGGCATTTTTTCTGTTACCAATTTCATTTGTACAAAATAACTGATGTTCTCCACAGTCTATCGCTACTAAAATGTGCTAGGAATAAGAGAAAATTTGGAGTGGTGGTCAGGGTATACATGTAATTTTAAATGAAAGAAAAAAAAAAAGGTTTCCATCCATCAACTACAGTTAACAGTCCTATTCGACTTAAAGTAAGGAAGAACGATCTTGTCTTTGGGATCAGAGGTTAAAAGATGCTGTAACTGTAAGAAGAAAAATAATTTCTGTACATTAACTAGGTCAAGTTCTCTGAAAGAAGAAAAATTGTTTCAGCACAATAGCAAGAATTTTACACGACCAATAGTTACTAAAATCTTTTGGTGGTTTGCACTAAGGTAAAGAATAAGTGTATTGTCAATAAGTCATTAAGTCAGAGATCATTATCACTACATGTAATAGAAAGAAAAATAGTTTCCAAACTGCAACATTAACTATACATCACATACTTGGATCAAGCTATAAAAATGGCTTGCATTTGGGGTAAGAAAAAAGTCTTTGATTTTGTGGTCACAAGATTAGAGAACAAAGTCACTGAGGCAGAAAGAAAAAAAATTAGGAATTCACACAATGGCATTAATTTTGCTTCACAGATTTTAACCAAATTTGTGGATTATCTTGTACTTGGAGAAAAGAAAGAAGTTTATTGTTTGTGGGTTCCAAAGGACAGGTTTACTATGGCTGGAAGAAGAAAAATGTAAATAAATCTCATTTATCAACCATGTATTTTTAATAAGGTTTGTAAATGACTTGCACACTTGGTAACAAAAAATCCTATTGGTTCAAAAATCATGCTTGCTTTCAGTAATACAATTATATATATATATTCGATAATAAATGGAGATTTATATATTTAGTGTCTTATTCATTATTTAATTGAACAATTTATTGATCTGTTCACTACACTGTATAATATTATAAGCTTTTTTTGTTTCCCTAATTCCGAAGATTTTATAACATGGTAACATTCAACATATAATTTCAGCTGGTATGGCACTACTAGTTTGAGTTGTGTGTTCATTCTAAGTGTATTATTGTACTATATTGGCATCCTGCTTGGTTTGTGTGGAAAGAGACCTAGTAAGGCAGAGCAAAGCTGTAGCAAGGAAACAGGAGCAAATTGCATTATGGGGTAAGTTAAAAATTAGTGCGTTTTATTTTGTTTTAGCTGTACTGGTTCTATACTATAAGAGCTTATTGGATGGCCTGTTGTTAATTCATCCATTAGTGTAAGTTTTGTTGTTGCTGCTTCTCTTAAGCTACTTGGAGGATTGACCCAAAAGTCTACACACATTCATCCCAAATTCTCTTTGATCCTAAATTAAAATGAGGCTGTATGGACATATCCTCCTGAATAGATGGTCAGATCAACAGGCATTTTAACAGACTGACTTCTAATGATGTCTATAATCCAATGCTACATCCCCGTTTGTTTGTACCCCATACAGATTTCAATAACGTTAACCTTTAATTTGATAAAAGTGCAAAGAACTTAGTCAATTCATTCATTGATTTATATTTTTTTCTAACCAGAATGTGAGAAGAATTGCCATAACACCATCATTGCCTGCACATTTCATGCTTAACGGAAGTTTTCAATGTAATACACTGACATGCTTGAGAACCATTTTCAGTTTCTGGACCAGTCCATTTTCAGCAAAGGAGTGCATGCACGACTAAAGATGTACATACATGTGTAGTCTGCTCCCGATATTTACAGTGTTGAATCAAGCAAAGGAAAATGATGACTAAAAATTTGCCTTTCACTTGGATTTATCAAGTGGTTTCATTAATGTGTTCACATGTGCAAAGGAATATAATTCCAAAGTCAACATTATGGTAATTTACGGAATTATCTGGCAGTTACCGAATAGAATGAATTACATCATTATGTTATCGGATGGAAATAAACTACCCCATAGTGTATGGAATATAGCTCCATATTAGTATGGAAAGTCCATTAAGCATGAAAGGTCCAAGGGAATACTAGTACTAATGCCATTCTAGTGACAGCCAGGTTAGAAATTACAAATCAATGATTCAATTGACTTAGTTCTGTGCACTTTTTATCACGTTAAACATTTTAGTTATTGAAATCGGTAGGGCGGTACAAACAAATGGGGATGTAGCATCAGACTATAGTTGGTCTTAAATGAAATGGTGCCAAGCTGATTCCCACTATAATGGCCAGCATGACATGCATCTTGAAAATGTTACTATTTATACTCTTTCTAAACAGAAAGTCTTGTTGGACCTAAATGAATTTGGTGCCAGTCTTACATCCAGTATGACCACTACAGTAGATAATTAGAAAATCTTGTTGCCTAAGAATGTCTGAAATGGTTTTAACATTTATCAGTTTAAAAGAAATGATTTTATTTTGAATTCCTGGAAATTTTTGTCAGACAGTATTTATTTTTAAGGAACTCATTTTTCTACCTTATTTATAATTACATACCAGGTGTATGGATTGTCCTACAGATAGTTTTGACACTTGGCAGATGAATACAAATTTAAGTACATTTGTAGTGTGAGAATGGGGGGCTTTTGACATTTTATCAATTCCTCAACTCGACCCCCATGTTCACAGTAGTGCAACACTCCCATCTACATGATATAAGTGATGAAGAGCTACAGAGGGCAAAGACATCTGTCAATGCCCGGCCCCCCCCCCCAACGCTTCAGTGGGACCAAAACCCCAGCATTCATATTACTTTGCTTGCTATAGTAGAGTGTGTTGTACTCAGGCACACCTATGGTAACGATCATACTACACATGCAGTGAATGTATTGTCTGCACTATATTAAAGATATTTTTTTCTTAAAGTAATACAACACAGTGAGATCTAGCAGATTATGATTTTATAACTGACAAAAAGAAGAGGATAATACAGTATTGGAGAAATGCTTGTAGTCATTTATAATAGACAAATGTTAAGTGGTGACAGCTTTGTGTTATCAATGGGGAGTATGAGTATAAATGCTGCTAACAACAGAGAATAGAAAATGTAACAGTGTTTCCACCAATTAGATAAACTCTTGTGGGTATGTATAAAAGAAGCTCAATGGTATTGGGTTGCAACAAATGCAAAGCTACCTCTGCATGGATATTGTAAACCACACATGCATATATCACATGATGGATTAGGGACACGACCCTCTCTGAAATATGGCATTGGAGTCATTCATGTAACTTCACAACATTCTCTCTCTCTCTCTCTCTCTCTCTCTCTCTCTCTCTCTCTCTCTCTCTCTCTCTCTCTCTCTCTCTCTCTCTAAATACAAATAAACCAACATGCACAATTAACACACAAATGCATTGTCCATTCAAAAGATAATTTTGTTAGTTCATTTTCCTTTTAGTTTAAAGTTGTACTTTTAACAGTCTCTTTATAATCTTTTTGTAGCAATATTATAGACTAACACATTACATAAAAGTCAATACAAAAAAACAAATAAATCTTTTTTACTAAACGACAGTTAATTTGCTGCCTGTCATAAAATGTGTACTATCACTGGTTTCATTGTTCTTCATCCTGAAACACATTTATCCTGGAGAAATGAAAGAGGCTAATGATTCATCTTCTCTTTTAAATAAGTTACACTTGAACTTTTAGATCTTTCTTTCATTGCAGCAAAGTTAAAACCAACAATATCTGCAATGACCACCTGACTTTGTAATCCAAATAATGGATTGGTCTCAGCAAGTTTATTAATTTCTTTGTTGTGAAAGAATGCCTTTGGTGATAATGTGTTCTACAGATATCTTGTGGTGGCCAGATTTTTTAAAGTTCTTAAATCCAATTGCTAAAAGATTATTCACTTTTGTAGTCTTTGCAATCACGCAATTATAAGTCACACTAGTAATCCCAATGGATGTGCTGTATTCCAGTCAATCTTGAATTATTTTCTCCATTTTTCATTAAAGTTAGATCCACAGTTATTCTTTTGTGTTCTGCTTTTTTCACTTTTGTGGCTTATGATTCTTAGTACATGTCATTTTCATCTGGAGATCACTTTCTAGTGCATCAATCATTGAAGTTAAACAGCTGGACAACATTTTGCTGAGCTTGATGGAATTTCTGCAAGAGGTCACATGATTAAGGGAAGCTACTCTGTCATAACATCACCTATGCTAGTCTCGTTCTCTGTTTCGTATGTTTTGTATAGCGGAATGCAATGCATTCAGCAAACGAAACAGGGAACCAGACTAGCATGTGTCCAAGATGCACAAATATGTGTAAAGGGAAATATTGCATTGTTTAAGGCTGTTATGATGAATGAAAATCAGGTGACCCACTTTGGCCTCATCATCAATTCTTGTCTGTTCTGAATGGCTAAACAACTGTTCTGCAAGAACAAAATAGCTTGGTCATGATGTACACTGACATGCCCATTTTGCACTCATGATTTGGCCAGCATCACAACCACAGATCCAAAAAAATCTTTGTCAGAATTAACTTGTAACAGTTGTGGCCATGTTAGTGTGCCTCATGCATAAATGTACTCGAGTGCATCTGTGACACTTGCAGAATCTTTTGACATCAGCAGCTCTGCTTCTTTATATCTGCTGGTCATATCAACAATCATGAGCGTATATTTCTAGGTGCTCAATTAGCCTTGTTTATCATGGACACAATCATGTAGAAGAAAAAACAAATTAGCCTGATCGATCTCATTAGGTTTTGGACCTTAAACCAACCACATGATATCTTTGTTAGTACTGATACATAAATTTGCCAGAGGGCTTGTTTGGCCAACCATGTTCCAGCAATCCGATGAATGACCTTGGCTGCACTGGCTAACTGTTCCATGGTAGCTTTAGTATTCACATGGACTGTAGTATATTTTGGATATGCAAGTAAATCATGATGGGTCACCAGCAAAATTAATTGGAAATTTTCTTGTATGGTTTACTCAAGCATAACTTGCTCAACTTGAAGTGGTGAAACAATGAAACACCTCAGAGTGGCATTAAAATTATTCAAGTCAGATGCAAAAGACTGGTGGAACATTTCCATTCCTTGTAGCAATTCAAGCATTGTTGGCAGCAGCTGCAGTTCCAGTGGTTGCAAAAACTACAGCATTCTGTCAGAACTGTATCAGAAATGGCTTTTGAAAAGGCAGTGGGAAGCCGTATAAAATAGGACGAGGCCTTTGATTAGCAGGCATGAGTGCTGGAATAGTCATGGGCAGAGGTCTCTGATTACCTGGTCACAGAAGATAGAAGTTCTTTCAGACACTCGCTGGTATCAAACTCATTAATGGAAGCAAAGCTTCTCAAGTATCGGTTGTCCCATCTTGATTTACTTGCATTTTTGTGGTGTTTTATGCAAGATAAACTTGCATCAATGGTACCATGCAAACACAAAGCTGGCATCGTCAGTCTGAATTCATCAATGGGCCCTGGCACTCATTGGGTTACATACATTGTAACACCTAGTTTGTATTTTGAAACATATGGACACTAATTGAAATTGTTTATTATTTATCTCAGAGTACTGGTGGACAATGCTGTTTTATTCAAATTTACCATGTGAACTGAGTTGGATGGTCCCATATGTGGTCATCTTGTTGTTGGTTTCACATTAAAGTATGTGGGTGTAGGTGTGATATTATACAACAATGTCCATTAACATTTAAGGACATTGCTAAGCTTAACAACATGGTGCTGATGTGGATCTGAGCTTATTTGCCATCAAAGCCAAAGTTTAATAGTCATGTTGTTGTTGGTGTTGATCCAGGTGAAGATCAGAATGAAAAACATCTGATGTATCTTTGTCAAGGTCATTAGCTTTGTGGCTTAAAAAACCTGGTTACTGCCAAGAGTTTCATCAGAGACAGAGATATGTTAGTTGCATTTAAGCTGATACAGCTAATATTGCAATAAGACAATACCTGCAAGAAGAAATTGCTCCACTATATATAGTAACTTAATGGACTCTCATTGTTGGAATATTAACCAAAGAAGGAGATGGAAAAAAAACCTGATGCTTTCATCTTAGTAAGTGGCCAACTTATTTTAGATTTTACAGATGATGACTTTCATCAACTTAAAATCACATCTTAAATTTGCGCAAGTCTGAATCATACTTGTTTTATCATAAATGGAAGTAAAGATTCATGGGGTTGGATGGCAACGATGATAAATGATAAGCAGCATCTCGGTGTGAATTTTGTTTCCCAGTATCATGTGTCACAAAGCAAACATTCTATACAGTTGCCTTATCAACATCACCATTCAGTTCAGAGCACTAAGCATTCCATGTCATATCTACTGTTTTTGATGATAAAATGAGTGATATATCAAAGTTTTTCTTACCAATTTTGACCAGGATGTTCTTTAGGTTCAACAAATAGGGATCAGTTTGTTGGTATTTTTGGATTTAAAATGGGATCTGCACATGACCCCGCATTATAAGCAGGTTTATAAATTATCATGGTGTGTGTGTGTGTGTGTATATATATATATATATATATATATATATATATATATATATATATATATATATATATATATATATATATATATATATATATATATATATATATATATATATATATATATATATATATATATATATATATATATATATATATATATATACATATATATATATATATATATATATATATATATATATATATATATATATATATATATATATATATATATATATATATATATATATATATATATATATATATATATATACTGTATATGCAAGTTTATTCCCTTGAAAGCTATAAAATAACCTAATTCATTGGAAAATGGAACAGCTTGAATGATTATTTGGCCCATGGTAAATTTCGAGATCACATTAGAGTAAAATGCTAGAAATTATATTTTTAAAAGTATTTATGTTAATGTATCTTCCCAAGGTAGGGGAACATTGAATTCATATTATTTGTCCATTGTCCATTCATGCTAATGAACTTGTAAGCCATATTTCTCAGGATCTATTTTGACAAAACCAGACTTAACTGGATATATAAATGCTTTGAGAGCATTCCCATGACATGATTAGGTTATAGTGACCATGACCTAAATTTCAAGGTCGTACCCTTATGCTTTGTGGTTATGAAAGGACATAAGTTTGTTGGCAGGATATTATAGGTATTTATGCAGATGCTGTTTTAGGTTTTCAGGACATGATTTTGGTGACCTTTTCCTAATTGTTAGGATCTTTGACAGAAATTATGAGGTGAATTTTGTTAAGACATCTGTTTTTGCATGCAGAAACAATTACAATCTGGTACTTTTTTTATTCTAGTGGAAATATTTGGGCATTGATGTTTTATGGGCTGCTAATGCTGATAGTTACGTTGCTGTTCATCACAGCAGGACCAGGGTATGCTATGATATGCCGATACCTCAATGGAGGAGTGGAAGGAATCAAGGTATTACTTTTGTTATAAAATGGTATTTCACTTAAAGAATTTTGTTTAGGATTAAAGAAAAAATTTATGACAATTTTAAAATGTTAATTTTTTTTGGATAGGAAAATCACATAACTAGGAAAATGTGTACACTGAAATCTGTATAGTAAATACCATTTTATGGAGAAATCTGTAAAATTAAAAATTTTATTGCTTTTTGTAAAACATTATGTGCAGATTGAAAACCCATTATCCTGTCCCAAATTCATGAAATTTACTATTAAAATTTAATGAAGAATAAGATGGTCCAAAATTACTAACTCTGTTACCTCCCTTGACTAGCATGCTGTTACGTGTGACATCCTTCTAGAATAGACTCAAACAGCCACAGAAGTACATTGATTGTGTGATCATTTCAAGTAAAATAATGAATTATGTGCAGAAGACAATCATAGATTTTGATTCAAAACAGATAAATAGCCATTATTTTCTTTTTTTTAAAATTTCTAACTAAAAAAAGATGCAGAAAATAGGGTTCTTCCAATTTTACTGTGCAAGACCAGGAAGGATTCAAACAGCTTTCTTAATATGCTCATTTTTACTGTTAGACCAGAAAGTATTTGAAGAACTTTCTTAGTATGACCAATTGTACTGTGTGAGAACAAGAAGATCTGAGAAACTTTGTTATTATGCCCAATTATACTGTGTGAGATGAAGAAGGATTTGAAAGGCTTAGTATACCCAATTATACTGTGTAAGATGAAAAAAAAGATTTGAAAGGCTTAGTATACCCAATTATACTGTGTGAGATGAAAAAAGATTTGAAAGGCTTAGTATGCCCAATTATACTGTGTGAGATGAAGAAGGATTTGAAAGGCTTAATATGCCCAATTATACTGTGTGAGATGAAGAAGGATTTGAAAGGCTTAGTATACCCAATTATACTGTATGAGATGAAGAAGGATTTGAAAGGCTTAGTATGCCCAATTATACGGTGTGAGATAAAGAAACATTTGAAATGCTTAGTATGCCCATTTATACTGTGGGAAATGAAAAGAGATTTGAAAGGCTTAGTATGCCCAATTATACTGTGTGAGATGAAGAAGGATTTGAAAGGCTTAATATGCCCAATTATACTGTGTGAGATGAAAAAAAGATTTGAAAGGATTAGTATACCCAATTATACTGTGTGAGATGAAGAAGGATTTGAAAGGCTTAGTATGCCCAATTATACTGTGTGAGATGAAGAAGGATTTGAAAGGCTTAGTATGCCCAATTATACTGTGTGAGATGAATAAGGATTTGAAAGGCTTAGTATGCCCAATTATACTGTGTGAGATGAAGAAACATTTGAAATGCTTAGTATGCCCATTTATACTGTGGGAAATGAAAAAAGATTTGAAAGGCTTAGTATGCCCAATTATACTGTGTGAGATGAAGAAGGATTTGAAAGGCTTAGTATACCCAATTATACTGTATGAGATGAAGAAGGATTTGAAAGGCTTAGTATGCCCAATTATACGGTGTGAGATAAAGAAACATTTGAAATGCTTAGTATGCCCATTTATACTGTGGGAAATGAAAAGAGATTTGAAAGGCTTAGTATGCCCAATTATACTGTGTGAGATGAAGAAGGATTTGAAAGGCTTAATATGCCCAATTATACTGTGTGAGATGAAAAAAGATTTGAAAGGATTAGTATACCCAATTATACTGTGTGAGATGAAGAAGGATTTGAAAGGCTTAGTATGCCCAATTATACTGTGTGAGATGAAGAAGGATTTGAAAGGCTTAGTATGCCCAATTATACTGTGTGAGATGAATAAGGATTTGAAAGGCTTAGTATGCCCAATTATACTGTGTGAGATGAAGAAACATTTGAAATGCTTAGTATGCCCATTTATACTGTGGGAAATGAAAAAAGATTTGAAAGGCTTAGTATGCCCAATTATACTGTGTGAGATGAAGAAGGATTTGAAAGGCTTAATATGCCCAATTATACTGTGTGAGATGAAAAAAGATTTGAAAGGCTTAGTATACCCAATTATACTGTGTGAGATGAAGAAGGATTTGAAAGGCTTAGTATGCCCAATTATACTGTGTGAGATGAAGAAGGATTTGAAAGGCTTAGTATGCCCAATTATACTGTGTGAGATGAATAAGGATTTGAAAAGGCTTAGTATGCCCAATTATACTGTGTGAGATGAAGAAGGATTTGAAAGGCTTAGTATGCCCAATTATACTGTGTGAGATGAAGAAGGATTTTGAAGAGCACTGTTGCTCATTCTGAATTTTTTCAAGCAAAACGTACAAGGAATTAAACCATCACAAATACTTCTAAATGTTGAAATAAAGGATTTAGACATAATATTTAGGCAATCTTCAGGGGGAAATGAGTGAGTGAGAAAGTTAGAGGAAGAAAATTGAACACTAAGTCATGCCCTTTCATAGGGTACAGAGCTTTGAACTGCAATTAGATACCTTTTACCATTTGCTTTATTGATCACAAACAGAAGCAGCAAATGTCACCTAGAACATAGCTATGTGAGGAGTATGGTGTTGGGTTCCCTGTACACAATTTAAAAATTGTGCAGTTTATTTATTATTGATTAGTTTTGTTATATTTCTCAATGTAAGATATAATTAGGGATGTAAATTTTTCCAGTTCCATCTTTTAGACATCACCTTCCATGTTTCTGGAATTTTCAATTTGTTTTGTATTATCTAAATGAACTCCATTATTTCCTCTCTGCACTCAGATTTTACATTAGATATTACTTTTATGATTTCAATATTGTTTTTATGGTTTCTTCTGAACAGTGAATAAATACAGTGCTATGTCATGATGGTTGGGGTCCATAGAACCCAACTGTTTTATATATCAAACTGAGATATAACCAACCAAGTTAAGATAGCTGATGAAAATGAAGCATGTAACAATAATTGGCCAAGCCCCAAATCAAAATTGCAAGCTTATTTTTAAGGCTGCTGCAAAATTGCTGTTAGGTTGTTTTGTAAGCTTGCAGCAAGCTTAGATTTGAAACCGTGGCTAGCTTGCACAAGCTTACCAATTGCAAGCTTGTGCAAACTAGTAATAGGGAAGCTTGCACAAGCTTGTAAAGTTTCAATTAGAATGCTTGTGGCTAGCTTGCAGCAAGCTTGCACTAGCTTGTCTAAGCAGGCTCACTGATTAGAAGCTTGCAAACAAAGCTGACCTAAATTGTATCAGAAGAACTGATATGGCATCAATTGAAATATTCTATACAAGGTCACATACCTCCATTTTTCTAGCTCTTGATGTGCAAAAAGTATGTAATATAAAATATTAAAATGAAAATGTTAATATATGGTAAACATCAATTGGAATGAGATCTTACTGTCACTATAAAAAAGAATGAAGTCATCAAATCATTTAATAATATTTAACCAGATAAAAATAAGAGCATATGAATGGAATCTGTGTGTGCAAACTCCTTATACTTTTGTTATGTATTGCTTTGGAAATGTTACACTAATTTACTTCCATGTAGAAATCCATTTGAGGAAAGATGGTGTCAAATAGACTCCCTCACATGTCATGATGATAAACTTTTAGGTGAAAACAAGAATGTCATTAGAATTACTCTGAATCACTTATGCTAAACAAAATCCTCAGAATAAAATTATGCATCCTCTTCAGCTTCTTGTGTGATTCAGGTATCATCCACTGAAATGGATTACAGGAACATCTACTATGTAATCAGGATAAAAACAGAGTATTTACCTCGTTTGCAAAAGCATTTCAATTTTAGTTTATGATTCCAAAATCACTTATTAAGTCCAGGAATCATCAGTAAGTGTTATTCAAGATCATCCTTTAATGAGCCCTAAATTTTAGTTTTATTATTCATTTTGAAAGGTCTATGCCACATGTCAAATGAATGACACCTGAGATTTTGAACAACAAAAATCCTATCAAACTGAGTACGTACCTTAAGACACTTTTAAATAAAATAATGGCCATCTTCTTGGATGATGAAAGGAATTAAATGTAACAACCTCTGAACAATTGTTAATTTGATATGTGAGAGGAAAAATACCCTAACAATAATGGAAAACAATAATATATTTTATTTATGTACCAGCTAAGTAAAAGTAATTTAAATTCTTAGCATTTTGCAACACTGAAAATGTATATTATTTAAATCAAGTGTATTATCAGATGCTATAAATAAAAACCAAATTACCAGTAACATCTTTTAATTTGATAGTGTATTTTTTTATACTGAGTATATGATCTAGTCACAACATATATTTAACATTACAAGAAGTACTGATCTCATGCAGAACTTCCCTTTCACAACTGTGCAAACTACAGACAAGTACTTTAGATTTTGCAAGCTTGCAGACTTTAAAAAATTCCTTTTACAATAATGCATCAAGGAAGATTATAAAATACATGCATATAATTATGGTAGTAATCCTAAACATACAGACCTAGCAAGGCACATGCTGGCCTGCATAGGCAGGCTAGCTTAAGTTGGTCATTTCAACAGGATGTGATGTCATTGTCTACTACCACAACTCATGTAACTTCCACCTAAAGCATCAACATGGTTGCCTTAAATAATGAATTGACAATGCAAAGTGAAGATAAGATGTCAAACATGCATGTATAATTGCCAAATATTGACAAGATCATGGCCAGCATTGCCAGTAAGACAATGAATAAATGGATTCTACAGATAGGCCACATTTTGGTCCTCACATTGACAAGGCTTTGGACTTGCTACAAGAAGAAGGGGACAGGTGGACTCAGTTGCTGATGTCGCAAAGCTGATTATACAAAACAGATTTTGAAGAGGTCAGTGCAATGATGATGATTTATTTGCAGAGACAGAAAGTTTTTTTTATTAGAGCGACAAAAAGCAGACCCAAATGTGACTGAAACTTTAGCTGAAGTTGTCAGTAAAGACCTGCATTCAGATGTAACTCCCACCAATGTTAAACCTTTGCAGAAGTTTCCCAGACCAGGAAATAGTGACAGTTTAAAGGTGCTTTCATTTAACATTGATGTTTGGAATGTAATGTCCAAATAGGCGAAATGTTCCAATATATAATTGCAAATCCTGGTCCTGACCTTTAGGGCCATGGAACTGTTTAAAAAGCATAAGAACATTCTGCAAGAATTACTGCTGGATTCAGTCAAGTACTTTGTCATGGACATTTTCAAATTGTTATCTTTCCTTTTCAGTGACATCAGTTTCAGGCACCTGTTATGTATATGTAATTTAATTGTTTGTGTGTTAGTTTTAATTCCTTTTTATTTTTTTATTTATTTCATTACATTCTATTGTAATGATAACTGGATTTGACATTTTTTTTAAGAAATTCAGTTCATTTCTGTTTTGTTACAATGTATTTCTAGCTGATCTAGTTCCTGACCTTGATTCGGAATAAGTAAACAATTTTTCAAACTTTCTTTCCTAGAGTGAAAATCATATGGTAATTAAGGTCATATTTGGCTTGCATGTGAGCTCTGTTGTAAACAACTTTTTCATTTTTTTTATTAATATTGAATCTTACAGTAATATTCATTAGGTAAAATCAAATTTGTCCATGGAATATATGTCAATCAGCCTAAGGTCTTACTGCACCATTTGAATTAAATGACCATGTGATCTAAGATTGCTTTTGAAACTAAAGCTTTTAGTGATTGAATTTAGTTGTAAATTGATACCTTCAGAGCTCAAATGTATTTTATGTTGTGACCAGTTTGAGTTAAGTTTTTCAGAATTAGTAATTAATTTTTCAGGAAAACATGCTAGTACACCACTCCCTCGATAACTCACGCCCGGATAACTTGCGAACCCGCTTATAATGCTGTGTCTGGCATGGCTCCTGATTTTTTCAAAGAAAATATATTTTAAAAAGTGTTGAACGTGATAAAATTTGTGATAAGAAATGGTAAATTGGTAAATTAAACCTTGATATTTAACTCGTTTTTATCATCGAAAATTGCCCGTAAAGATAGAATCCATATTGTGAAATTTGCAATTTCTAAAAAGATCACATATTATGTTTGGTTTTTCTAATAGAGAAATAGTTGTTAATACACTGTAAATTGTAAATAAACAGTGCTCCATGAAACATTCTGGTAAATGCTAACATGTGGCAACAGAGAATGAAATAGACACTAATTAAATGTCTTGCTAGGTGAAATTCACATTATAAGCCTTTAATTTTGTCTCAACACTATAATCCCAACATACATATTATCTTACATGAAAACATGAAAAGAGTCAGTCGACCTTCACATCAAAACTCATGAGTACTTCTGTGAGAACCTAATTACAATAAAAGAATCAATTAAAAGAGACCAGTGTTGTTTTATCACTTTAAATATGTATTTTGTATCATATCAAGCAAGGTAAGTACAATAAAATAAAGTTTAAAGGCATGCCAATAGGAGCATACATTCTTGTATTCATTACCATTACACATGTTACACATCATTTGATCAACATTGTATTTTAGAAATGTGTTGATCTTTTGTATTTAAAAAACGTCTACATTGGATCAAACAATAAAACTAAAATTTATACCATTTACAGCAAAAATTAGTGACGTAGTACATAACGTGAAGGAGTACAAAAGCTAAGCGAATGAAAACCTTGTGGAAAAATGTTTTGATGATCAATATACTGCAAGTTATCCTGAAATTAATGTTACTCTGTGAGTAAAAAAAATTAACAATATATACTGATATGAAGAGATATTTATTCACTATTAATCTTAGCATGTTTATTAATTGAGTATTTAACACTGTAACATGCCAAGCCACCCCCACCCCCTTTTGTCTATATGTTGATCCCGATGTCCGCGAGTTATCGAGGGAGTGGTGTACTCATCAAAGTTCTTGGTTGAAAACATTTTTTGGAAATTATTTGGAGTTTAAAGGTCAGAATATTATTCTTGATTCATAAAATTCAACAAGGAACTGTTGACACAGCACAAAAACAGGATATAGAAAATGTCATTGCCTTTCATCTTGGAACTTCATTGGGATTTGAATATTGATTCATTTAAAACTTTTAAGTGATAGGACATATTCTTAACTTCTAGGACTGAATTTTGGATTAGATTCACAAACCTTAAGTCCTTTTTCATGTTTACCTTGTTTTTTTAAGGAAATAAATTCTTGTGTTAAATTTTACAAAGCTTATTGGTTTCATACTTTTCTTTGTTATTTTGTTCCTGTCTAGACACATGCACACCATTATTTCATAAAGCTAGAGTTAATGGATATGAATCAGCCCATCTGTACTGTTTTGAACCTTGTCACCAACTGGCTTTTTGTTGGCAACCTGAATTGGCAGATCACTAATCTTATTGAATCTCAGAAGGCTGGAATTTGAACAAAAAAAAAAAATAACAAGATGTAGCTAAACTAAAAGTGGCCTTTTAAAAGTAGCTTGCCTATTTTAGGATGACCCTATTCACAGGAAGGACACAGCAGAATTGTCAGTGGCAGACCAATCACAAAGGTGAACAGTATTGGCCTAAAAGTGAGAAGATCAGGGTTATTGGAGAAATTTTGCAATATGACATATTTTTCCAAGTGTATGTAGTTCAATTTGGAGACAAGTAAATGATGTTCTTACCAAGGAAGAGTCTTGGACTCTCATTAAATTAATTTCGTGCAATCAAAGTCAAAGAATGCTTGTATTCATATTTATTTCCATAAAAATAACATTACACTTTTTTATGTTTTGAAACCTGTAAAAATATTCTATTTAACATTTTGTATTGAATAAAATGAAAATTACCATTAACTTTCCATTTGATTTACCTTTGTAAACACCTGTGTAAGACTAAACTTGTTTATGAGCATATTTATTGAGATCTGAATTTGTCTACTTTACAGTGGTATCAAATATGCATTCCTATTACAAAGAAAAAAATATTTAAAAAGTCATTAAAATATGTTGCCTGTATTTATTAAACACCTTGAAAGTTACTTAGTGTTGAATGGTAACATTTCCCTTATAGTTGCTTAGTATTGAAAGAGTTAATTTGAGGACTATTGGAGAGCAGTCAGTAATCTTACAAACCCAGCAATAGGAGAACTGAAGTTACAATTTCTTTGCATCGGGAGTGTGAATGTGCTGTCATAACATTTTTTTTTATATTCTAATACAGGTTAAGGACATTCTTCAATCTTTTTGCCAAATACAAAGTGATTCAAATGGAAATCTAGACCAGAAAACTACCGAGAATCCATTAAGTGTGAAGCTTAATTCTCACAATGAATGTCATTAGTGGTCACCAGACAGCAATTTTGTGAAAGAAGCTAAAAATGCTATTGGATTTTATTTTAAAAGTCTTTTTAGTGAACACTATAATAAACAACTCTCCCTTTTCATTAACTGGTGATATATTTACTCCTATTTATTATTATTATTAACATATTTCATAAGAATCCAAATCTGATTTATGTTGAAAACTTGCTGTTTTACTATAGATTAATGAAAGTATATTTTATGGCAAAAAATGCACTTGTTTTGTTTTAAGATCCATTGAAGTGTGTGCCAATAAAGAATAATCTACTGGTTTAGAAGCCAATCTACTGATTATTTTGCTAGTTTGAAATCCTTTATGTTACATGTTTGCCCCTGATTGAATTAGAATAGGTAGTTCACTTGTGTAACACTGTAGCATTCAAATTTGTTTGGTTTGATTTCAACCAGGGTGTCTAATAAGCCTCACCTTAACAAGACATTAGATGAGTTTGACAATGAGTAGATTTATACAATTTTTGCAGAGTTATGGCCCTTGTTTATCTTTGAATAATCACTGATATGGTTTGTGAGCACTGTGGCATTCACATGTTTTTTCCCTTGTCTCAAATGATGTATTGGAGATATTGTATTTCACTTATGCCCTAGTCATTGTTAGCACATTTTACTGGTTTTGGTTGAGTGTTTTCATTTAATTCATAACCTGCATAACCTCTGCATTTGTCATGCTATCTGCATACCGTTTTCTTCCTAGAATCATGGAACCTGGTGAAGGGATGCACTGTGATGAATACTACAACTCTGGCAAGACAAGAAGTCTCAAAGACATTTCAATATTTCATATTACCCCTAAATTACATGCTTCATTGACATTGTTAGAGTTTCAGGTTTAATGTTCATTTACTGGGTTTTGTTCATACTGGAATCATTAATCTTGATAATTAGATGCATCTGTTACTACTACTCCCTTATAAAGCAAGAAGGTCATTATATATCTGAAGCTTTTTTATGTAGTTTAAGTAGTGGTGTATAGGTATATCCAGGAGCCTATGAGACTTGTACATCCTGCACCACACATTTGGAACACCAAAATACCTCTTAGCAATATTGGCAAACTTCATCCAAATGTATGCTGGGATGCTGGATCAGTGTTTTTTATAGTGGGTAAATAACCCATTTTGCTCAACAGTGTCTGAGACTGAGTAAATAGTAGTCCTTCAGACATGAACTAATCAGTTTATCTTAAAAAAAATTTGCATGAGGTTTTATGTCCATTTAACCAGGGATTGGCATTAGCCAAACCATTTAATATTATATAGAATGGATATGATAGTGTTTGTATGGAGATGTGGAAGGTTGGTTATAAACTTAATAATTTCTTTTACAAAATGAATAATTTTCTTGCAGATTTTAACACTATTGTAATTTTATTTACTCATATGTAGATAAGGTCATGGAGGAAATTTACCAGGAGGCATGCACAATCTTTGATCAAAATGTTTAAAGTCATAGTAAAGGATGATACTATTGATTGGAAGACAGTAAAGATTTTTTCAAATATATATTATTTGCACATAAAACATAACTTACTATAATGTTGTGACACTTTATATATTTTACTTGGACAGATATTTGAACCACTCGAGGAGATAAACATATGGCCTTTTGGTCCATCTCCAGAAAATATCAGTAGTGCTCTTCAGTAAGTATTTGTATTTTTCAAAGGATGATTCAGGTAAATACTATAGAACCTGTCTTGAGAGAAAACCCCTTATGCCAAAATATAATGGTCTCTCAGGAAAGATTGTCTCCATATCAATTGGTTCTCAAAACAGGTTTTGCTGTACTGTGGTTTCATTTTTTGTGGATCTCACTTTTCATGGATTTGTACTTAAATTTATGGATTTGCCTTTCACCTTGCATATTTATGTGTATCTGATTTCATGGATTAACCTCTACAAATATAAAAATGAATACAATTTTAAGAATTAAACCATGCAAACAACAAATGATAGTCACTTTAGTGGTTAAAATACTACACTTTTATGAGCACGCTTCAAATACCTATAAATTGTTTACCCTCATTATCAACAGGAATTGGCACAGCCGACAACACTAATTGACTATTAAACAATGTTGTGCGTTATTGTTTAACACTATTTTTCAGTGCATTATAGGCTATACATGGAAGTCAGTATAACTGGTTGAGGAAGAACCTGGATTAAACCCCATTAAGAACCATAATCCATGAGAAGCTTTGTTGTTGTGGGGTTTAATGCCATTTTTCAGCACATGATAGGCTATACATGGTGGCTAGTATTAATGGTGGAGGAAGAAACCGGAAAATCACCGGAAAGAACCACTGACCAACGAGAAGCTACTGGCAAGCTTTCTCACATATCCACCTTCGCCGAATCTTAGACTCGAACCCACACAGATAGAGGTGAGATGGCAGTGATCTATAATGGACAGCACTTTAGACCACTCGGCCACTCGATGAGAAGCTACTGACAAGCTTACTCGCATACTCCATGACTCAAAACCATCCAGACAGGTGAGATACAATGATCAGTTAAGCACATTAGACTCCTCAGTCAGCCAGTTTCCTAAGAATAAGTTTATGATCTCTTAACATAAAACACTGTCCTTAAAGCTGCATTACCTATACTTTCTGACATTAACACAGAAGCTTAAAAGTGGTACAATCCAACTTAGATTACCATTGGTTTAGATAATGTCATCATTTCACATGTTCATATATATATATATATATATATATATATATATATATATATATATATATATATATATATATATATATATATATAATTACTTCTATCTATATATAATTACTTTTATCTATTAAGCCTGCCTCATGTATAGACAAACTTCATCTGCTAGATGTTATAATAAAGAATGCAAAGAAGGTTTGAAATCAGACTTCCACAGTAAGTATATAACACATCATGATGACCATCAGGGAAAAAGAAGTCATTGCAGGTGAAGATCAGTGTATTGTATTAGTGGACTTTAAAACCTTATCAAATAAACTTTATCTTTGGCTTTTGATAGGCTGGACTTTTAATCAGACAATTTTAGGATTGTCATTTCAGGAATTTAATGAAACAATTTTAGGATTATTTAGTTGACTAATATTTGTGTATATCAGTAAACTTGCTTGACATGATATGTTGAATCAGTGATTGTATCTGAAAATCGGTGAAGTGTGACTACTTTTGTGCTGTAATTAGAATATTTACACACTGTTTCATTAGTAATTGTATTCTAACAATTCTAACATTTTACAATATTGCTGTTTATTTGGATTAAGCATGCATGGATAAATGAGATGTACTTTCTGGAGAATTTTAATTTTTCAACAACAGTGAAGAATCAACTTGAATAAGTACTAAATCTAATTGTCATGTACTAATATAATTTAATATGTAATTTAATATCGTTTCTTTTATGATAGTAGTACTGTACAACCTGCCTTGAAAGACCACAGCTATGTGATACCATCTGTCTTGAGAGACCATATTCTCAATACACAAATTTATTAATTATATAACATTGTGACCTGTAACATTGTGACATGAGAGAATACCTATCATCAGAGACAATAATTTTTGGCATATGAGATGGTCTTTCAATGCAGGTTCGTCTGTACTAGTGTTTGAATACCTTGTGCTTTTTCATGTTTTAAATATAAATGATTTATTGGCAGTGAGTGGAAATTACTGCTGTGATAGTTTTTACAGTAGATTATGTGTGCATTGAAACATTGAAAAAAATATTAAAGATTCTTTTCTTTTTCTTAATGGGTTAAATTTGAACAAACACACATTATGGATTTTGAGGTTGGGCAAACAAAAAATGCATGAAAATTAGTACCACTTGAAAATTAGTGAAACCACAGTATTTAAATTTGTTAAGCTAAGATGATTATTTTAATATTTAAGATATTTTTTAATATTGTCGCAGATAAACATGTACTTTTGATGCTTGTTGGACAGATGTGAATCTTAAACACTTGTAAACTTGTGAAGCTTGCATAACGTGGGTCATGAACAAAATGATAATTATTCTCTACATGAATTACCCATCCAGTGAGGAGTATGCACACATGATAAATATTATGTGTTTTTAGTATGTTATTCACAATACATAAAATAGTGGTTGTTTCAATGATGTAATTTTTATTGATATTCTTCTAAGTACATGTATTAGGTGATAATCTTTGAAACATATAGTAATTCTAGGTTATTGTAGGAATTTCATTGACATTCGATAAAGACAATTGAACAAAATCCAAGTTGTTAGTAGTCATGCTAAACTCTTTTCAGCTTTTTAGAATGGTGTAGGAGACTGCAATGAATTCAGCCACATTGCAGCATCTGCTGGAAGCTTGTTGTCAAACTCCCCAGCGTATGTCATCTGTTTCAGTGGCATTATTGGTGGAACATATGAACATTTGCTGTGTTGTTGCTTTTTACTCTTTGAAGGTCCTACTAACCACTGTAAAGACCTACTCAAGTTTGCTCCATTAGTATCTGACACCATCTTCTGACACTCATTCTTGCCATGGATTCCCAATGTGTGAAGGATCATCAGCACAGATTCCTTGCAACCAATCCTGACCTATGACAATCAGCCAAAAATCTTGATAATGTGAATTTCCTCCAGGGGCCATCCACAAAGTTCTTTTAACAGATGTAGCTTAAGTCCAATTTGTAACCCCAGTTAAACATCCTCCTTAACAGTTGGGTTCAAGGCATGTTTTCCGAAGAGCCAGAAAGGAATCTCTCTAATCCTCCTTCATTTCCTAATGAAGGTGGAGGGATAGCTTGATGGACTTGGACCCTCTCCTTCCATGTATTCCTCTTTTAAAACAACTGTGTAGGCATTTGCCTGTGCCACTTTTTAGATGCTTGCTGAAGCATCACAGATGATTAATGGGTCTTTTCTGTTGTGAGTGAGTGTTAGCAGCTGTGGCTTTGGGAACAACTCCATCAAGGACATCAATGTTTTTTGACCAATCCAATTTGGGAAAATTATAAAAGAGGTGTTGTCTCTTTTACAGAAAGGAGCAGTTGAGAGGATTTTGAAAAATCAGTCTCTGCATTCTTCTGTCTTCTTCTGAATCATCCAGGTCACCGAGAAAGGTGTAAAGTTGTTTCTCAAAACTGATCTCTCCTGTGAAATCAGTTTTTTTGCAAGGAATTTGCATGTTGTGATATTTCGTCCACATTATAATTGCCTCTAATTTTGCTCCGACCAAGATGATTTTAAGTTCCAAGTTGTAACATTCAGGCTTATGTCCACACTCAGTCTTCACACAAGTTATGAGAGTATTAGCACCATACCTCTGATTACTGGAAATTCTGATGTATCTTTATGATTGGCTGATCCACCATGCTCAGGTGTAGATTTTCATCAGGATCTGTTCTTTTTCTGGCCTACAGTAACTTGGTTGCATCTTTTACCTAACCTTAAGAAGTCAGACATCATTCCATCTCAGGACTTTATTTACATGGGGATGACTTCCAGATCCCATGGTGCCAGGCAGAATGAATCCTGACAATTTTAGTGGCACTATGAGCAAAGATGTCATCGTCATCTCCTTACCTTGTTGGGAACTCTTTGAACACTGCTACATTTGCTCTCTTGTGCAGATATGCACTCTGTACATTCTTCTTCTTGCAAGGTGGAAACGACAGTGATCCTCTATGAGCTCTGATTCTACCAGGACCAGATTTTTCAATGTGTGTTGTTTGATGAATTGAGGCAGTCTTTTGACTGGGGCCCCATGCACATACCTGATGACCTCTTCATCTGTTCACAAGAGCATCAGATTCTGGTTGGGTCACTCATTTAGAACCAAAGGATTTAATTCTCCAGGGTCAGTGGACTCTGGATGAATTATCTCTCCATATCAATAACCATAGGCCATATGTTGAGCTCTGCAAAGGAGCATTAACATAGTAAGGGGGCAGTGTGTCATGGTCTCTTCTGACACCACATGTATTGGTGTATCTTTGATGTCAGGGAGGCACACATACCCCTTATCTTTGCATTGAGGTCTGGAACCTCATTTGCTGGGAAACCTTAGAGAACATAACCCTCTGAGTTCACCAGATTCCAGCAAAAAAGAATGTATTAGTGAACAGTCAGACAAGCACAGGTAAAATAGTCTTCATGGAATGGTCTCAAAAACAGTTCATAACAGAGTTCCTTTTCACAGTGTGTGACTTGTTTGTAACTAGGCTCAACAACATGAATTGCTTCATAACAGAGTTCCTTTTCACTTTATATTATCAACACCACCATTTTTCTAGTTTGTATTTTAACTATATAGATATAGATATATATATATATATATATATATATATATATATATATATATATATATATATATATATATATATATATATATATATATATACTACAAATGGCTAATAGTTGCTCTCTGACATTATTAAATGATCATATTTCAATTTTCTGTAAATCTAGAACAACTATTACTGTATCCAATATGGATGCCTTAAAACTAGAAGAACCTTTTGTTCACTTTATTAAAAAAGATTTCTACAGAAATTGACCAAATTTGACAGTATCTAGCATAAAGTTTTTCAGTTGTGTTCAAAATAGGGTAATCTGGAATCCTATTGTGACCTTGACTAAAACAGAAATCAACACTTGAGCATTGTTACCTGAAAATCTACTGAAACAGAATTTTACCAAATTTAACATTCTTATAAGAATGCTTTTGAATTCTATACAAATGACCCTGAACTACTGTCATTATAACTTGAAATAATTTTTAAAAAACTTTCAGGCAACTTTGTTCATGAAACATTAACAGATTTAATTTCTTTGAAGCAAAGCATCCTTCTAACAAAAAGTTATTGGACAACAGTTCTTGCATTTGCTTGTTGTAAACCAGGTAAGCAAATCTCAGGCCCATGCTTGAATTTTTTTTGTGTGTGCAAATGACTGGACTTGAAAATAACTTTTTTCAGTACTAGAAGCATTTTAATAGTTGTAATATTTTCAAGTAGTAAAAATTTGGCTATTTGCAATGTCCACTAGCATATTTCAGTTTAAAATTTTTTTAAAAAAAATATTCTTCTAAATTATAAAGATTGTTCAATTTAAACATACATAGTACTCAGGGAAGATAGTTTTTATAAATATATGCCTGAGTACTCTAATAACTCAAACAGTTCATATGAAAATCATCAAAATGATAAAATTTCTCCATGGATGACTGTACCACACTGAATGTTTAATCCCTGGGTCCCTTGTATGCTTCGCAGAAGTTGCCTTTTTAGCAAGAAACTCTATGTTCATTTTTTCCAGCTAGCAATATGAAAACTGTAGCTAGCAAATACTAACATTCTAGTTTCAATTTTGAATATACCCATACAGTTGTGATACAAAATCCTTGGCTATTTCATGCCTGCATGCATACATACAGCATGCATGTGACTCTACCACTCATGTCCCAGACATGAGACTATTTCAGATGTAAATACTGGGACTTAAGGTAAGTACCTGTTCTGTTCCAAAAAAGACTTGTTGCAATTGATTTTTCCATAAATGATACACAAGTTAGTTTTAAAAATGATTTTGTGCATTAAATATGAAGTTAATGTAATAATAATAATAATAATAATAATAATAATAATAATAATAATAATAATAATAATAATAATAATAATGATAATAATGATAATAATAATAATAATAATGCTTTATTAATAGAGGGTGACTCATTAGTCAAAGACTATTCTCTCTTGAGGCCCTCTTAAGGGCACATTATATGAAGATAGCAATAATTACTGTTTAACATATTTAATATTAAAATACTTAATTCCATTATCTATTAGAAACACATACATGCTCACAATATCTCTTCTTAAATACTCTAATATTTTCAGCAGATTTTACATGTAGTGGAAGCTTGTTCCACAGAACTGTATCAGAGTATTGGAAGCTCTTTTTAAATTGCTTTGTTCTTGGCTTTGATACTTAAAGGTTTCCATGTAATATTGATCTCAATTGGTATTGTGTTGAAAAAGGCCTGAATTAAAGTCCTAAAGATACTCTTTTTTTTCTTCTTATTTTTTCCTGTAATAGGTTGACCATTAGGTTGGGAACCATCCCTAGAACACCTTACAATCAAACATTTCTTGTTTGCAGATAAACTAGGGATAGTAAATATAATCTATATTAAAAGAAAAGGAAAGAAAGACAACACACACACACACATGCACATGCACACACATGCATATGGCATCCAATCTCTTTAGATACTCAATCTAAATAGATGAATACATGTAGGTAACATAAGCTTTAGATAATAGTGTTTTGTTCATGTTTACCATCCAATCTGATACAAGTTACCTATTCATCTGTTGAGGTCCATTTTTTTAAGAAATTGGTCCTCTTTTTTGTTTACCTTAGCAGCATATTTTTCAACGTTCTTATACATTACAACTCTCTACTTAAAAGCATAAATGGAAGGATTTTGCATATTTAATCTGCAAGTATAAATGTAATATTTTGCCAAAATAATCAAAAAATTACACAAACTGTCCAGTTGTGTACTTCCTAAAAGTGTTTCTTTTTTGGACAAATGTACAATATTTGGCAAGAAAGGGCAAAATGTTCAATAAAACTGTACAAGAACTGTGAAGTAATATTGCAATCATAGAAGCGATGTTCAATACTTTCATTCTCTCTCTTACAAAACATCCATTTGTTGTCATCCAATATGTTCTTTTCAAAAAATTATTAGTAGCGATTATTCTGTAGATTAGTTTAAAGATAAAAGAAATCAACTTGGTATCCTTGGTACAGTTCTGAAGATACTCTGGTGAAGTTCCATGTAGACATTTATATAAAAGAACTGCCCTGTGAAAATCTATCCTTTCATATATTGTGAACCATTTAAGTTCTGTAAACAATTCTTTTGAGGGGTGATCGATAGATGCATCTTAAATTACACGTGCTGATCATTTCTGAAATTTGTAAATCCTGTCAGGCTCAGATTTAGTGCAGTTTCCCCATACATTTGAACAATAATCCATTGTTGGAAGAATATAATGATTGTAATATAGACTGCACATTTCTGTAGGTAAATATTTCTTGATTCTGCTGAGTAGGGCAGGTTTGGATGACAGTGTTTTACAAAGCTTATCAATATGATCATTCCATAATAAATTATTATCTATGGACATACCTACAGACTTTTTATGTTTGAAATTTTCTAATAAATAATCATTTATTGTAAAGAGTTAGTTCTGGATTCCCTGACTTTTATATCTTTTGTGATGTTCCCAAAATCATTGTATTTTGTTTTACCTATATTACTTACCAGTTGTGCCCAGTTTTGGACTCTTAAAATGTGTGAGTTTAATCTCATTTGGATAACTTCAGTAACAGAACTAGATGTATACAAGGTTGCATCATCTGCAAACAAATAAGTATTTGTGGATTCATTATTTAATGGTAGATCATTGATATAGATAAGAAAGAGGGGAGAACCTAAAACTGATCTTTGAGGAACCTCTGAATGAATAGTGCGAGTCTAAGACCTAATATTGCCAATGCTTACTGTAACTGGGAAATCAGCAAAGAAAAATTGTTGATAGTTGGTCATTAATGGCAAACACAAAATAAGAGAATGTTGTCATTTTGTCATAATTCCTATTATCTGTGATCAATGATTGACATTTTGCCATAATTTCTATAATCAGTTGGCATTTTGCCCAAGTCCTATTATATGTGATCAGACACTAGCATGATGTCATACACTCCATTATCAGTGCTCCTAGGTTAGCATAATGCTATTTTGTATATGTCTGGATAGCATCCAGACAGGAACATGATAACACTATATCAAATAAAGTAATTTCACCTCATTGCTGTAAACATTCCTATCTTTGTAACTTTTCAAGAATGTTGCATGCTGTAATTGTTAATCTGGAGACTTTAAATACACCCAGTTATTAAAGAATTGACTCTGTTTCAGATCAAAGAATAAATAGATATTGTAAATGAGTAATTATCTTATTTATTCTACAGAAATTGCAAAGAAAATAAAGGACTGTACACTGCAATATACCTCATTGACAAAACCATAAATCTGGAGGAACTTATAAACATGACAGTAAGTAACAAACCCATATTTGTACTGAACTAATGCTGTGCTCAGAATTTAAGCTTCCTAAATGGCTTTCCTGTTTTGAACACATTTAGTTTAAAATGTGCTCAGAAAAGTTCTGCCATTTTTTGGGGGTAGTAGATAAAGATACATAGTCCTACACCATCAGCTTATTCCCACACTTAAAAAAGGTGTTGGTGATATGAGGTACCAGTCTCTCTATTTATCTATCTGTTACAGTATTTCCTCATAAACAGCTCAGTCTGAATTCACAAAGCTTTGTGGTTTACTTGTTAGTAATCAGTTGTATAATTGAGTGATAGTAGGGGTCAAGACATTGTCCACCATTCATTGCCATACATACTCCTAGAGACATTATATCATAGTTTCTTCCTTACAGCATCTTGAACGTCCATTTATTTATGGTCCCTGCAGAATTCTGAGGTCAAAGAGTCTAAAAATTCAATGATAATGACATTTTAAATTGCATGGAAACATATCAAGACCATATCCTCAGTTCCCATGAAACCAAATCATGATTTTGGTCCCAGCTTGTTCCTTTCTTTGATAAATAATTTTAGCTATCCCTTCAACCCAATCCAAAGATTTGCTATAAATTTAATATTGCTTAAAAATCATGTGTTTTTTTTATTTAATTGTAAAACACACATCAGTGGGTAGTGAGACCTAACAATCACTTTTATGAGAGAACCAGCAGGGTGGGGGCAGTGAGAGAGTAAAGAATTTATTGATTTGGTTAAGAGTTTTAGCTTTGCAAATATTTCCTCCACCATTTGATTTATTTTCATCATATATAGCATACTTCATTATGACACTAAGATGATTATTTCTATGACATGCAATCTTGGGCAGTTGAACTTGGGACTGTCCTGGCTGGGTATCGAACCTGTGATCCTTCAATGCTGTAGCCACTGAGCTACCATGATTTCTGAAAATACTAGTAAACCTTAAAAAAGATGGTATTCCTCAAAAATATTTATTTGAAGAAAAAGTTATTCCATTTAATTTGTTTTCTTCCACATTGAAGAAAAATTACAAACACTTTTTTTTTGTTAAATGACTTTTCAAATTACAGCTTTTTAATAGGTGATAATTTTGTTTAAAAGATTTCTTAAGATTTCAAGCAAAGTTTTGGGTATTAGATTTTTTTTGTATTTTGTTGTCACACTATGCTTCTCTGTATTTAAGGACTATTTGCCAATATTGAGATATCCTTTATGTTTTACCTTAGAAGAGTAGACTTTGTCAGCTTTTCTATACAAAGACTTCCAAAGTTGTCCTATGAGATTACAACAGGATTTTCTTTGTCAGTCAATATACAAAAAAATAGCAACTATTTACATTTTGATCTGTTTAGAGTTATTTGCCATCAATGATCCTATTTAGATTGAGAATCAACTGTGTATTTCAAGGAATTACCAACTTATGGAAATTGTAGGAAATCATTGCTGCATTTTAATGGTACCTAATTAAGACATGTATTTTGAATGTTCATCATTTATAGAGTATTGTTCCTTTGTGAACAACTTCAGACCATGGAGATTTAAAAAAGCCCAGAATTGAAATATACACAGATGCAGTCAAACCATAATTATCATGGGCATCTATTTAAAAACAAAATGCATTGTTATTGATGTTATTACATGATTTGTTGTGTGCTGGAGCACAAAATAGAGCTGTAGGTTTAAAGTCTTTTCTGACTAATATGGCAACTTGTAATATTGCTATTCTTTCATGATAAGTTAATTGATATGAAAATCCTGAATAAGTTTCTACAAATAGGATTAATTTATTAACCAAAAGAAAAATCACTGTACTCAAGCAGCTCATGAAATTTCATTCTGTTTTGAATGCAGCTGATGTAACTAAATCACACAATTAAAATCTGTCCAGAAACCACCCAAGTATGTAATAATTGTGGAACATGATGATGTTACTTTCTAAGTTTTATCAGACAATTTATGAGCAGATCTCAGATAATGCCCTAACTGTAAGACATTTTATGAGCAGATCTCTGATAATGTTCTGACTGTAAGACATTTTAGGAGCAGATCTCAGATAATACTCTGACTGTAAGACATTTCATGAGCAAATTTCAGTTAATGCCCTAACTGTAAGACATTTTATGAGCAGATCTCTGATAATGCTCTGACTGTTCAACATTTTATGATATCTCTGATAAAGCTCTGATTGTTCGACATTTTACGAGCAGATCTCTGATAATGCTTTAACTGTAAGACATTTTAAGAGCAGATCTCTGATAATGCCCTGACTGTAAGACATTTTTTGGAACATCTTGTTCATGCCATAGAAATTCAGTCGTTAGATTATTTACACATATATTAGGATATACTTTTTCTGAAAGTGAGTGACAATTAAAATTAAGTAAAATTGTAAATAATCTGTTACTTCTCAGTGGATTATTGAGTTATTTTGTATAACATGTATTAAAAACAGACAAAAATAGAACATTCATTCTGTACTTACATTGGAACTTAGGTCAGTAATCCATATATACCATGTACATTATAATGTGAGTTATTTGAAAGCTGATCCAATGTATTTGATGGTTGTTTTTTTAAATTATTTTTTTTCAGAAAATCAACAATCAAGTAAGAGAGGTGGCAAACGAGCATATTACTATTCCAGATATAAACTTACTGACTCGTGAACTAAAAGAGCAACTTAATAACTTCGGAAATACAGCACTAGCCAGTATCAACTTTAAAGAAATTTTTGATCAGGTTGGCATTTATTTCATGTTCCATGAATTATTGATCATGCAAATGACATTGACACCAATGTGTATTGTTATGCCCATCAAGAGTCAATTATTTGGATTAGATAAATTGAAATGGCTGTAGTTAAATACATGCATTATTGAAAGGTCATCATTATTTAAATAGTAAATATCACAATACAGCTGCATTTTAGTATCACTACAATTTCATGAATTTATATACTTAACTTCTTTTTTGGTCATCAATCTTGTGAGTAAAAATTGCAACTGTTTAGACCCCTTGTGATCATCGAACACATTACATTTAACATAATTTACATTACATCCCCCATCCAAAGAAAAGATTCAACTGTGACTGTAATAGTTCAAAAGATATTCTATTGCTTGGAATGAAATGACTTGGATTGTCATTCTTAGTTCATAAGGACAGTAACAAAACGGATTTACTGTATGGTCTTTTGTCTATCATTTGTATATCCATCAATATTTGTTTATGAACACTCTATGTGCTTTATTTCTTTTTAGAGTTTGATAAGATTTGTATTATCACAAACTGAGATTGTCAATACTCTAAATGCCATATTTGTCATCAGATTTTGTTTAGATTTAGTATACATTCTGGTATCATTAAGATCTCATATGAGTTCAGTTACAACATGCACAGATTAACTTTGATATGATTAGCTGGTGAACAATAGACAAAGACCATATTTCTGATCAAATTTGGAATATGACCACAGATGAGTTTAGTTATAACCATGCATATTAGATGAAATGGTCTCCCATCTGACTAAATTTGTGAAGACTTTGTGATTATGAGTGACACCCATGTATATTGCAGTTATTTCCCTTGGCTTTTTGATTGTATCACTGCTCTATACCAAGTTCTTGAGATGTTTTTCTATATGTAGAAATGGTAGCTATTACTGATGGTGGCTTGACATAATTCTGATAATTCTGCAAAATTTAAATATCTTCATGCCAATATGCTTTCTGTTGAATTTGTTTGGAAAAGTTGTTTGAAAAGTTTTTCTGTTTTATTTTAATAGCTGCATTATTTAATCATTTGTACAAATTTTAATGGACTTCATGCCAAGATGGATTCTGTTCAAACATGATCACAGTTCTCTCCAACCGGTTACAGAAATTAATTTTTAAGTTTTTCTATTTTAGTAATAGTAGTTATATTTGATGGTGGTTTGGAATCTTTTGTTTGCATTTGAAAAGTGTTTAATCCAGAATGCTTGCAAATTAGGCCAAATTTTATGCACAACAAAACAATACTGAATTGTACAAGAAATGATTGTAAGAAATATATGATACATGAGAATATGGCTTTGTATCTCACTAACTCTCACCCTTTCTCTCAAACATGCACTCTTCATTATTACCAATGTTCTACAACATCAAACTCATGACTAAAATAGCATCAATACTTAATTTAAATATTTAAATATACTTGGCTTTCTCTGTGGGGGCTACTCATGGGCTAGAATCTGAATGTAAAAGACTGATCCCCAATCAGTGCTAGGCTGATCCCAGCATTACAATATATTTTTGGCTGATCCCAGCTCTCATAGGTTGATCCCAGATTGGTGCTAGTCTGATCCCAGCTCAATGTAAAAGACTGAGGTTGATCCCAGATTGGTGCTAGGCTGATCCCAACTTTACACTGTACTCTGAATGTTCCCAGCTTAGGTAGATTTAGTGTTAGGTTGATCCCATATAAATTAAAATCTGTGCTAGGCTGATCCCAAGATTCAAGTATATTCTAGGCTGATCCCATCTTCAAGTAAATCTATGCTAGGCTGATCCCAGCATTATTGTATATTCTCAGCTAATTTCATCTTCTGTGGTCTGTGCTAGGCTGATTCCAGCTCAAATAAAATCTGCTAGGCTGATCCCAGCATTCAGGTGTATTCTTGGCTGATCGCAGCTTAAGTAGACTATGTACTAGCCTGATCCCAGCATGCTAATTAATTTATTCTGTGCTGATCCCTTCTTAACTATATTTATGTTAGGCTGATCCCCACATAAGAGCATATTCTGGGTTGATTCCAGATATGTGCACTGATCCCAGCATGAATAAAATATTCTTATATTTTTCCTATTAAATACTGTAAAAGAAATGTATTGAATGGGCATGACCTTTATGTTATTAGTATCTGATTGGGCCTATGGTAGCCCCATGCGCATGTACAAAATATGGGCACAACCTATGATGTGGGTGGTGACTGGGGTGGTGGCAGACCAACAAAAATCCATAAGAAAAGTTTTATGTGGACACTTAAAATCCATTGTCTGTACCTTTGAAAAGACAGAGAAGTAAAACTCTATGTTCATTTTCTGTATATTTAAAAAATTAGAAGTGACTGATCACATGGTACTCTATATGATCATGCAATGTTATGTAAGATTATCTAATTTGGTTAGCTCTTTGAATTCCAGTGCCAACCAATAAGAATAGTTCTGCTCATGCCCCCCCATAATCCTCCAACAAGCCCCATGAAGACCACAATTAAGAAGCTAAAAACAGCCTCTTGCATAATTACCTGTCTCCCTGAGATCTCAATTTCAAGATTAATTTACAACACCTCTCTCCTTAGCCTTATGATTGGACATTACATCATCTTACCACACCACCAAATCATCCCTCAATGGTCAATATCAGACAAAGACAAAGACAAACCCAATTGCAACACTGGTAATGTGTACTTATAATTACTCAAGATCATCAATTTGTCAATAAACTAAAATTTAATAAATTATCATTATATTCAGCCGTATTGAACAAGAAGTCATTTGTAGGCTTTTCATAATGTAGTAATGGTGGCCATATTAATGATGGCAGAGTTGTTTTTACTTTTGTTAGAGTGTAAATGGTCTTCATGCCAAATGGGTCCTGTAAAATTTGACTAAATTCTATTTCAGCAGATTTGGGGAAGAATGTCTTTCTGTAACAGAATTACAATGTCTCTTGTCATGACCTTGACCTTGAGGAAAATGACATAGCTTTAAGTTATACCATTTTCCTCAAGGTTAAGGTCATGACAAGATCATGACAAGAGAAATTGTAATTCTAGGAATATGTGCAGATTGCAAAATCCAGTGCCTGAAGGTGAAGGTCACAGCAGGGGATAATGAAGCTATGAATTGTATTCTTGTTGACAGCATAATTCTGGAAGATATTTTAATGTTGCTTTAGCTCATTATAAATAATTACTAGACAGTGTGTCACATACTATCTCTATGCTGTCAGCAAAGGAAAATTGAATCTTGGTTCATGTACAGGGATAACTTTGGAGCAAGTGAAAGTTTCTTAATGAAACTTGTGCCTTTTAGATATCTTGACAGTTTCTTGCATATTTACATCATAAATGATGCCCTCCAGTGAAGATCACGTCAAATGATATGCAAATTAGTGACTAGTTTCCTTATGCAAGCTTTCACTTGTTAACATCTGCAGATAGCTTAATAAAATGTTAACAAATTCCACATTTTATCATACCATAGTCTAGTCCCTGGATCAAAGGTTGTGGTCATTAGTGTGGAAAAGGTGATCCTTACTGTTCTCAGTTTTTCTTTAAAATATACTGGAGGGGCCATATGTGCTTACTATATGAATTCACTTATTTTCATGGATGCACTTATTATCTAGATGGTAAAATATTGTTTTGTAAATGTTTTTTCCAAAGTTATTAAACATAATAATGTTTTCCTTTGTATTCCAGACAGATTTAGGTAATGTCACTGGAACCAATTTGAGTCAATTAGCCCACAATCTAAATGTCACTGATGCAACTGCCAATAAAAGCATTGTTGTGAGTATTTATCTGAAGAGAGAGAGAGAGAGAGAGAGAGAGAGAGAGAGAGAGAGAGAGAGAGAGAGAGAGAGAGAGAGAGAGAGAGAGAGAAAACAGATGATATTATTTGACACATTTTGCTAGATTCATATATAGGTACACTAATTACAAGTATCACATAGCAGATGACTACTTGTTCTTAAATAATTTATGTTTATCATAAAAATGTGCATGTAAAAAAAAAATAGATGGTAATTATAACAAAGAAATACAGTGGAGTGTCCTTGATCCCTCTTATATCTAGGTCATGGTCATGGATCCCATTACATTGCTGAATAAAATTATTTTTCAAATTTTGCTACATTAATTCAATTTATTCATTTTAATTATTGGCTTTCAAAACAAGATTTTAATGTGATTTAAATGCCTAACTTTTGTGTTTTTTATTCACTATTGTGACATAGCCTTGTTGAAACTGACATTTACAGCATATTTTTGATGCACTAAATATGACATAGCCAGGTTGGAACCTCCATTTACAGTGTTTTTATGTACTACATATGACATTAAAATATCTTTCATTTTATTTTAGTATTATCACTAAGCATACTTCAGGTCTTGTTTTTTGCTTTTTTAAGTGGCCAAAAGTTGAAGACAAGGATTGTTCATGGGCATCCATGTCTGTTTAATAATTTTTTAGCTCAACTGGTCATAGACCAGATAAGCTTATGATCGTCTGGTGTCCATTGTCCATCTGTTGGCACAGGTTTCTTATCATTAGAGTTGACAGCTCCACTCAACATTGAAGGAATTTGGTATAATAACAGTTGTTAAATAAGCTCATTCCTATTGCTATAATTTATACAGTGGATTTATGATAATATTAGGTTAGTGAAGTGAAATATAATGTACACATTATCAGATATTCAAGAGAATTTTGGAAACCTGTTCAAAACAAATGATTTTAGATAATCCAGGATGGCTACCCAAGTGGATTAAATTGAACTATAACTACCATATCTGAACTTCAGATGATATATAATTTACTGCACTGGTACAGAATAAAAGAAATCCATTAATGTTAACATCAGGATTTGACCATCTGGATTCAAAATGGAGAATTTCTGTTTTTGTGTTTGTTTACATTTAGTCCAATCAATGTTTGAAATATGATAACATATCCTAAAGAAATAAAACTTTGCCTTTAAAGTCTTACCATGGAAAACTCTATCAATCTATTGTGTTTGATTCAAGATACTTGAAGGCAGCAGCTTCACTGGATTAACTTGAAGTGAGATTTACACTACTGCCACAAAACAATTGTCAAATGCTGATAATTACAGTATAAAGTACAACACGAACTTTATAACTGTTTGTAATATAAAGCTTTTATCAGAATGGCAGAACAAACTGACCTCAAGATATGGTCAAAGAACTTGATAACAGGTATAATGGTTTGATCTTCAAAATTCTGATTTCACCAGAAAATCTGCAGTTCTACAAAGTTACAGTGACTCTATTTCCACAAACACTTTACAAATTCAGGGAATAACTATAAAAAGAATGGACAGTAACTAATTTTCACTTCCTAGCTTTAGAAATGTATTCTGAAACAATTTATCATGGATCAGATTATTTTAAATGTCAGTAACTTGCCAAACCAGTCTTTGCTAACCTCTAGTGGGTCTACTCTTCATTTAACAGAGGGTCATGTACAGTTATCACCTATTGGTAATTCAGATATAAATATAAGTGTTGTTACACCAATTAACTTGGTGAAATTCGCCCAATATCTTCTTCCCTTGAGGAACCAGAAACTGAAAATCACAGTGGTGAGGAAATTTCAGCTTAGCTAGCTAGAGAAAGCAATAAAATTAATTTGATTCCCAAGGCCATCACAATGGCTGATGCTCAGCCAGATAGTTTTTGAACTGCTAGGTGAAAAAGACATGACAGCTCTAATTAGGTAAACAAATTGCTACAACAAGAACTTAAAAAAAAACAACAATAGTCAGCAAGGAATAAACATATAAAACATGAAGAACAGCAATCAGATTTCAAGACTATATTTATAAGCCTTGAAAAAAATAAAAAATAAAACCAGTAGTGACCTAATTAAGATATCAATCTATTGCCTTATTCTGGAAGAAGACAACACAAAAATGTAAGAGAAAGTAAAACAATTAAATACAGTAAAAGATTTGCTCCTCTTCAGAAATTATGCAGCTGAAATATGGCTATGCTGCTTCAAACATCATGATTCCTGACATTCTAGCAGCAGTAAAAGAAGACATTATAAATATCAAAACAGAAATTGTCAACACTCAGAAAGAATCACAAAAGCACATCAGTGAAATAAGCAGGCTTATGACAATAAACGAAAATGCTCATTAAGAAAATAATAATTTCAAACCCACACAGAATATAGGGAAAACCCCACAGTACCTGAAGCTAGAGTAGAAAACTCTACCACACAATATCACAGCAATAAAGTGTCTTCATGTCTTAGACATAACAGCTTTAGATTTCGTAATATACTGGATTCTACCAAAAACAGAAGAAAATATCAAAGAACATGATAATTCCAGAAAAAATACACTCTCATAATTGGAGACTTCATTATTAAATATTTTAATGAAAGAGGTCTGAAACTTTGGGTTCAGGTTAGGTGTTTACCTGGGTTAGAAACGGGTCATAAATTATTTCATGCCTTGAGAATACTTGACCTTTCTCACTATGACACCATTGTAATTAGTGTTGGTGGCAATGATGTAAGTAATAATGTTCATACTGACCTGATTGAAACCAATTTTTATTACATCCTAAACAGTATATACTTCGAAAATCCTAACTGCTCAAACTTTTTATACAATGCATGCCCAAGAATTGACAGAGGCATTCATGAGTTGCTCTAATTGAACATCTGTGTCAGGAGTGGAATCACAAAATGATAGACATCAAACATAGATTTGTGACCAAGTCTGGAATAGTTCTGAAACACTTAATGACACAAGACAAAATCCATCTAAATAAGAATGGTTTATCCCACTTTCCCAATGCAGTGAATTAGATTTTCCTGATGCTTAAATGGACAGCTATGATTTCTCTGAAAGGCATAGAAATGTAGATCACAGACATAATTGGGACCATGCAAACTTTCTAACCATCATCAGAAATCAAGAAAATGTTTTTACAATATTGAACAAGGTGTAATGTACAATCATGCTGATACAATATGTCATGACTATCAATAATATGGGCATAACACAAAAAAAACCCACCAAAACATGTTCCATTCAAATATGCAGTATTAGGAAAATGGCAATGATGATGGGGTCATAAGCTTAAAAACTAAACACATTTTTCCTGTATTTGGGTATAAATTGTAGAAATAATCTGTCAGTCTGAACAGGTTATATGAACTTTAATTGAGTATATCATTGTCAATTTGAATAGGTTACATGGATTTTGATTGATTATAGCACAGTCAGTCTGAATAGCTAACATGGGTTTTACTGACTGTATAGCTTTGCCTTTAGTCAGAATGCACTTGGGTTTTCTTGACATACCTGTCAACTCTAATACCAGAAGAAAAAACTCCTGATTTGTAGAGTCATTCCACACCTGATCTCATAACATCTCCCAAATTTTGCAAGGAACTCCTGATTACTATTTATGTATGCCAATGTTCATTTCTCCTAAAAATGTTCCTTTATAAATAGATTTATAATGCAGTCCACAGAATCCATATTCTTAGAACTTCATTTTATCACCTGTGAATATTGCTGTGATGAAATAATTATTATCACAATACAAAGTTTATTTCCTCAGTAAATAGAATTTTAAGTTTAAACCATTTCATGTAACATTATGAGGTTCCTTTTACCATTAGAAAAATATTCATGTAACTTTATGAAGTTCCTTTTACCCCTACAACAATATTCATGTAACTTTATGAAGTTCCTTTTACCCCTACAACAATAATCATGTAACTTTATGAAGTTCCTTTTACCCCTACAACAATATTCATGTAACTTTATGAGGTTCCTTTTACCCCTACAACAATATTCATGTAACTTTATGAAGTTCCTTTTACCCTACAACAATATTCATGTAACTTTATGAAGTTCCTTTTACCCCTACAACAATATTCATGTAACTTTATGAAGTTCCTTTTATCCCTAAAACAATATTCATGTAACTTTATGAGGTTCCTTTTACCCCTACAACAATATTCATGTAACTTTATGAAGTTCCTTTTACCCCTACAACAATATTCATGTAACTTTATGAGGTTCCTTTTATCCCTACAACAATATTCATGTAACTTCATGAAGTTCCTTTTACCCCTACAACAATATTCATGTAACTTTATGAAGTTCCTTTTATCCCTACAACAATATTCATGTAACTTCATGAAGTTCCTTTTACCCCTACAACAATATTCATGTAACTTTATGAGGTTCCTTTTACCCCTACAACAATATTCATGTAACTTTATGAAGTTCCTTTTATCCCTACAACAATATTCATGTAACTTCATGAAGTTCCTTTTACCCCTACAACAATATTCATGTAACTTTATGAAGTTCTTTTTACCCCTACAACAATATTCATGTAACTTTATGAAGTTCCTTTTACCCCTACAACAATATTCATGTAACTTTATGAGGTTCCTTTTACCCCTACAACAATATTCATGTAACTTTATGAAGTTCCTTTTACCCCTACAACAATATTCATGTAACTTTATGAGGTTCCTTTTACCCCTACAACAATATTCATGTAACTTTATGAAGTTCCTTTTATCCCTACAACAATATTCATGTAACTTTATGAGGTTCCTTTTACCCCTACAACAATATTCATGTAACTTTATGAAGTTCCTTTTACCCCTACAACAATATTCATGTAACTTTATGAAGTTCCTTTTACCCCTACAACAATATTCATGTAACTTTATGAGGTTCCTTTTATCCCTACAACAATATTCATGTAACTTCATGAAGTTCCTTTTACCCCTACAACAATATTCATGTAACTTTATGAAGTTCCTTTTATCCCTACAACAATATTCATGTAACTTCATGAAGTTCCTTTTACCCCTACAACAATATTCATGTAACTTTATGAGGTTCCTTTTACCCCTACAACAATATTCATGTAACTTTATGAAGTTCCTTTTATCCCTACAACAATATTCATGTAACTTCATGAAGTTCCTTTTACCCCTACAACAATATTCATGTAACTTTATGAAGTTCTTTTTACCCCTACAACAATATTCATGTAACTTTATGAAGTTCCTTTTACCCCTACGACAATATTCATGTAACTTTATGAAGTTCCTTTTATCCCTACAACAATATTCATGTAACTTTATGAGGTTCCTTTTACCCCTACAACAATATTCATGTAACTTTATGAAGTTCCTTTTACCCCTACAACAATATTCATGTAACTTTATGAGGTTCCTTTTATCCCTACAACAATATTCATGTAACTTCATGAAGTTCCTTTTACCCCTACAACAATATTCATGTAACTTTATGAAGTTCCTTTTATCCCTACAACAATATTCATGTAACTTCATGAAGTTCCTTTTACCCTACAACAATATTCATGTAACTTTATGAGGTTCCTTTTACCCCTACAACAATATTCATGTAACTTTATGAAGTTCCTTTTATCCTACAACAATATTCATGTAACTTCATGAAGTTCCTTTTATCCCTACAACAATATTCATGTAACTTTATGAAGTTCCTTTTACCCCTACAACAATATTCATGTAACTTTATGAAGATCCTTTTACCCCTACAACAATATTCATGTAACTTTATGAGGTTCCTTTTACCCCTACAACAATATTCATGTAACTTTATGAAGTTCCTTTTACCCCTACAACAATATTCATGTAACTTTATGAAGTTCCTTTTACCCCTACAACAATATTCATGTAACTTCATGAAGTTCCTTTACCCCTACAACAATATTCATGTAATTTTATGAGGTTCCTTTTACCCCTACAACAATATTCATGTAACCTTATGAGGTTTATTTTACTACTACAACAATATTCATGTAACTTTATGAAGTTCCTTTTATCCCTACAACAATATTCATGTAACTTTATGAAGTTCCTTTTACCCCTACAACAATATTCATGTAACTTTATGAAGTTCCTTTTACCCCTACAACAATATTCATGTAACTTTATGAGGTTCCTTTTACCCCTACAACAATATTCATGTAACTTTATGAAGTTCCTTTTACCCCTACAACAATATTCATGTAACTTTATGAAGTTCCTTTTACCCCTACAACAATATTCATGTAACTTTATGAGGTTTATTTTACTACTACAACAATATTCATGTAACTTTATGAAGTTCTTTTTACCCCTACAACAATATTCATGTAACTTTATGAGGTTCCTTTTACCCCTACAACAATATTCATGTAACTTTATGAAGTTCCTTTTACCCCTACAACATTATTCATGTACCTTTATGAGGTTCCTTTTACCCCTACAACAATACTAAACTAATAAAAAAAAAACCTGAACTACAGCAATAAGATTGTCAGCAGTTAGTTTTGATCATTATAATGATCACTTTGAATGCTATGTAATTTCTCTGCAAGTAAAATATCATCTCTATTCCCACTAAAGAAACTTACACAAGTAAACATCTAGACATCTAGCATTAATGTAACATGTATATAAACGTTAATTCCATCATTAAATTAAAAGAAGGAATGAAGAAACATACCTTACAGTTCATGTGCCCTTGAACCAGTAATTCAGAATAAACGTTTTTTTTAGTAAACAATGTTAAATACATTCTGAGTTGAGAAAAAGGAAAAAGATGGGATATAAAATGTGAAAAAGATAAGTTACCACATGTACAGCTTGAGGCTACAGATTTGAACTGTTATGTTGAATTCACATGTACATTTTGGGCCCTTATAGTGCCAGTAAAATAAAGCATTAATGGCACTTGTATTGAATTCTACCTTTTTACTAAAAATAGACCATAACATCAGTGTGCTCAGCTGCCACCATATTGTTTTCAGACAAAGCATCAAGAGACCCTTAGTAACACATAGTATTTCATGACCTAGAGACAAAAATAAAGCTGTTTTTAGATGCACTTTCCTCACTTTGTAATGTTTTGATATATTCTACAGTAATATATGAGTGTGTACAGTAATAATTTTGTGTATTTTATTTCTTTGTCATTCTTTTGTATTGTTTTCAAATCTATGTTGAATAAAGCTCTTGTATAGACACATTAAAGGAATATATGTGTGTGTGTGTGTCTGTGTGTGTTTGTATGTGTGTGTGTGTGTGTGTGTGTCCCCCAAACAAATGTGTTGAAACCAGTAATATTCATTTATATCTACTTAGGTTCCTTTTCAGTTAATTTGTGTGTAAAATGTATATCATTTTCAGGGTGGCTGTCGTCATGAGGGACAGCAGCATTTTTTGTATTGCTATTTCCATCAATACATACAAAATGTAATTGTATATATCTTGTATTATCCACATAGTGTAAATATAATCAACCAGTGTTGTTTGTTTCAACACCATAATTCTAATAAACATAATTCATTCTAATATTTTTATTCTAAACTATCATTCAAAATTATGATTGGTTTGTAAAACAGATATTGAAATAAACAGATTTTCTCTTCTCTAAATTTCATAACTTTGTTACCTATTAACACATCAAAATCAGAAAAGGTTAATAATATCACTAATGCATGATACAAAAAAATACAAAAACAAGCAACTAAACAAAAAAAAAAAATATTTTTAATACAGTTTTTAAACTGATGGATTATATATGCAACATTTCTATATTTTAGATGCATAATACCACATCAACTAAGCAGAGTAATTTTATGTACTAAACAAAATAAAAGAAATAGTCACTTTCCTAAACACATCCATCTCTATTTATATATTAAAACATGAACCACATATAAGTTGTTGTTTGTTGTTTGTTGTTGGGCTTAACGCCATTTTTCAGCACACAATAGGCTATTCATGGCGGCCAGTATTAATGGTGGAGGAAGAAACCGGGAAATGACCGGAAAGAACCACCGACCCACGAGAAGCTACTGGCAAGCTTTCTCACATATCTACATTAGCCGAATCCTAGACTTGAACACACACAAACAGAGGTGAGATGGCAGTGATTTGTAACGGACATCGCTTTAGACCACTCGGCCACTCGGGGCCCCATACCACATATAAGAATACTTCATCAACATTATTGAAGGGGGGGGGCTAGCAGTTCCCTTGGAATTTTCATCTCAAAATTTTCAGGGTATATCTATCAGTGATGAAATGCAAGCAAATTGTTTATTATACTGTTCTGAAAAGATTCATCAAATCTGATTATATGATTATACTGTCTGTTGGTTTAAGCACCAGGGTAACTAAATACGGGAATCACATGCACATTCAGATTAACAAATTTAACACCTGGTTTTCAGTAAGAACAATAATAATAGGAATAACATGAATAAGAACATTGAATGCCATTACCTCAGTTTGCCTTGTTTGATTATGACTGCTTTTAGAAACCGATATCACTGTGTGATGTTTCACAGAGGTAAAAAGTAAAAGTGCAATTTGCCATTCAAATCCTGTTGCTTACATACACACATTGTAGAACAAGTAATTTTTTAAAGTATGTTGGATGGGCAGTCCTTCTTACAAGTTAATTGTAATGATAAGGAGTAACTGGAAATTTGTGACACTGGCTTTCTTCCTTGTTTACTTAATTATAACCTTTAGCTATTATAGTTTAGCCATTATAGCTGACCATAATATGAAAAGGGGAATGTCCTGGGGAAAAAAGGGGAAAAAAGAGCACATCACAGTGTGAAACAGTGCCTTCTTTGAGAATTTCATAGGACTGGAAAATAAGTTAATATTTAGTGAAAACAACACTAAAAATTGCAGTGAAAAATCCTCCAAATTTAGGTTACAATCTCTCAGTTTTGTAATTAAATCTCCCTACTTGGCATTTGAAAAGTTGACAGGTGTGCATTGATTTAATTATCCTTAGAAGTTGGGACTAATTCAACCATTATATTCACATCTTTTGACAGAATTCATTGAGACAGCAGTCTTACAGTCTTGTTTTATTGATGGAAAATCAAATTGCACAATTCATTGAGAAAAAGGTAAGTGTGAATATATAAAAAATCATAAATCTGTATTTTAATGATGTTAATTTGTAGAGTGATTAAATTATGATCAGTTACCAAACTATCTCTCCTTTGATATGTAAGTAAAATGAATGTAGTAATTGATATTATATTATTTAATCATTTATACTCCTTAATGATAATGAATCTTTAATTTTGTTTAAATTGACATTTAAATTTGTTATTGAGCTGAGATATTGGATACTATGTATTGTTGGTATAATGTTTGGCATTTTGAACTCTTGGCCATCAACAATTCCTTTTTTAGCTCACTTCTACAGATTAAAGTCTCTCTCTCTCTTTATATATATATATATATATATATGTATATATATATATATATATATATATATATATATATATATATATATATATATATATATATATATATATATATATACATCTATGGAGAAACTGAAGGGATTAATTTTGTACTGACATAGACATTATTAGTCCATTCTTGTTACATTTAGTTCAGGTATTTTGTTGGCTGTATAAAAGCTTGACATCTAGACTCAACACATATTTGTGGAGACCAACAGTTCATGCAACTGTTTTCGTTGATGATATAATAATCAAACCAGATGCATCTTTGTTTATACCACAACCATGCAACAACAGGTCACTTTTACCTACATTTCACAGTTTACTAGCTTCAGTTAAGTTTATGCATTTAGCTCATGACAAAAGAAAAAGTTTGTTGCACCCTGTATATATACTATTATACTTAGACTCATGATAGCTTGGTGATATTATGCAAAACTACAACACATTGCAAAAGTGGGTCATTGTGACTCATATTTCATGCTTAACTGAATTGGATTTGAACATCAGTTTAGATGGTTGTTTGTATCTATAAGTACAACACTCTTACAACAAAAACAAGGTTACTGAGACTTACATTCAGCATTTTGTTGGCCTAGCTTAAGTTTTAAAGCTAAATTCATGAATACATAAGTTATTTACCTCCTGGTTAATACTTTTATACCCTGAATCATGAAAGTTGATGAATGAATGCACCTAGATGACTAGCACAAATGTATCTTAAAAGTAATTCACTGTGATCTATATTTAAAGTTTCACTGACTTTGATTCAATTTGTTTTACTGTTCATGCATGAATCAATAATCCAAATAATTGTGTACATTTCTGTTAGCACTGTACCACTGTAACAAAAGAAGCCCAATGTGACCTATAATTAATATTGGTTTTGTCTATATTTGTTCATTTAGCTCATGACCATACAAAGTTTGGTATACTATATGCATAATACCTTAACTTAGTAACAGTGTTACCATAGTAACAGTGATTGAATGCATCTCGATAAGTTCTACAGTATTATTACAGATACTAATATTTTATGCTTCAGCATCTTTAATGAAAATTTGCATTGAAAGATCATTTATTGGGTACTGCTAATGTTCCAATAACAAAACTTGATAACAGTATGCAGCTCTATAAATATCACACCCTTTAGGAAAAGATGTTGCAACATCATTGCAACACATCTAGGTATCCTCTGGAGGTACAAGTCAATGATTAATATAGCTGAGAGTAAACATGGCCATAATGTTTGGAATTTGCTATCATTATCAATATTGACATAACTATCATCATCATCATAATTCTGTTGCTAATGTACAATATCACTAATGTAAGAGACCAACCATCTACTTTTCCCAGGACTTTAAGTTTGGGGGTCAAATGTCTTGCACATATTTGTAAATAATCAAAATCTGACTTTTTTTCTTGGAATTCTTTTTCTTTGAGCTTAAGGATGAAAACAAAATATTCAATTAAATTAAATCTTAAATCAAATTAAATAGTCAGAGTCTAACTGTCAGTACTTGGTCAAAATGGAGTAGATACATATTCCTTTATGGAAGTTAATAGCATATGCAAATTCAATAGAAACAATATAAATATAGCATCATGTGGCCATACAATTTCATTGCCAATGTTTTAATAATTGTCAACAAGCTTTTTAATACCCATTTTCATCATATCTCTTACAGATGACTTCTTGCAAATCTTCCATTGATATGTCATCTGTGTGCTTCAATATGATCTTTATTTTCCATGCATTTACTTTACTCTTCATCAGAGATATACATGATATTAAAAATGAACATCCTTTTATTATGGACTGTTGCACAAGATTGATGCACCATTGTTTATATTGTAATGGATAAATGAAGCTTTCTAGTGAGACTAACCAAATTGTACCTCTAGTGGTCACCCAGATGTAAAGATGTGACATCATAGCGATCTTTCCTAAAGGGCCATACGATCAGATAGATTCTTCAATGCAGTACACATCCTATCCCACTCAGAAAATTTTTTCTGACCAATGCAGTTGGCAGTTGGAATAAATATGTTTATTAAATGGTAAACTTCCATACTAATGATTGGTTGTTGTATATTGTGAAAAGGTCATAGTCTAAAGGTTATATATGTATAACACATGTATGGGCATTTGTAATAGATGATGCATATATTTCTTGTGAGGCCTTAGCTTTAGCAGCTAATTAAGGTAATTGTCGATGCTTAAACTGTGCTTGTGCTACAGGTTGTCACTCCAAGGTTACTCAAAACCTGTGTCTTTCATCTAGTAAATTCAGGCTTCTTGGGTTCACCAATGCTAATATCTTTTGATGCTTTTTTTAGAACAATAGTTTTTGAAAGAAAAATACACCAAATAACAATATTTTTTAGGTTTTTATGAACTAAGTATATGGTACCTATTCTTTAATATAATATTAGAAAAGTGATCATTTTATAGTTTCATGTCTTTTGTACTCTTTCAAAGTATGTAGGTAAGTAGACATCTACCATGATATTTTTGTTGTATGGTTTAATATCTGATTAGTTATTAAATGGCATTGTGTACCATGTTGATTGGTTGACTGGCATGGCAGTGGGATTTCAGTAATGTTTCAAACACTTGGTAACCTATATTTACTCTTTACTGCAAATTAAAGTCTAATTGTTTTAGTTGGACTTTATTTCCTATGATGTTTATTTCCTAATTCAGTATTTTCATGTTCTGTTGACCCACATTGGCATGGCTGGAATCTGATCAAAGCTTGGAATGCCAAAATTGGTTTAAGTTGAAGTATGTTTCTTTAATGAAATGAATAAAAAAATATACCAATATTGATAGCTTTATTATGATAAAGATACTTATTATCCCTTTAACCAATTTGGTATTTTCAGCTTGCATCGCATTCCAGCTAACTGAAATATACAGTGATCAGAACTTGAAAACACATCCATTTTGTGGCTGGGTAGAAGTAGCCATGATAATGGCAGCTTTTGTTTTGTTTTTCTTAAACACTGGGATAATAAATAATTGATTAGTAACTTCTTAGGTCATTAGCAATTACTTTCATACTTTATAAAAATACATTCAATGTATGAGATCTTAATTGTCTATTGTTCTTTTTTTATAAGGATTTACTAGGAAAAATAGTCAGAAGCCTTCAAGAAAAGAGTAATTTTACAGTGAGTAGTGTTATATTATCAAGACATTGTGTAATATTAGCATAACTGCTCTTCGGCATCATTAGCAGTGAAGATAAACAGAGTAGGCAGTTTTAGTTCTTGTAGAAAAAAGCTTAAATTTTATGTTATCCTTTAATTTTTTACATTAAATCACATGTTTAGATTAAGCAAGGTTCCTAATAATCATAATTGTTTGCTCAGTTCAAAGCCTATGATATGTTATCTGGAAATAAAGATGTGTGTATGTGTATATATATATATATATATATATATATATATATATATATATATATATATATATATATATATATATATATATATATATATATATATATATATATATATATTCATACATACATACATACATACATACATACATACATACATACATACATACATACATACATACATACATACATACATACATACATACATACATACATACATACATACATACATATTTTCATCCTTTGTTCACTGCTTAGATTTACATCAAAATATACTGGTTTACTATGTGATAGATGCAAGAACCTGCTTGTCACTACTTTGGTGGCCTACTGGTTTAGAGCATCCACCTTGGATGCAGGAGATTGTGAATTTGAACCCCAGCTGAGTCATACCAAAGATATATAAAAATGGTACTAACAGCTGCCTTGCTAGGCACTCAACATTAAGAGGTTAGTTTTAGGATTGCTTGGTCTGGTGTCAGGATAATGTGACTGTGTGGGACATCATGCTTCATGTCTGTGGCATGATTCTCTCCAGTGCTAGACATCACTATATTAACTGTAACACTGAAAATTGTTTAAATATATGTTAAAAAAATCCAAAATCACACACACACATACACACTCATGCTTGATATTATTTTTTCACAACTTTGACAAAGAGCTTGTTTAGCCCTATATATATATATATATATATATATATATATATATATATATATATATATATATATATATATATATATATATATATATATATATATACACACATATATATATACACATATATATATATACACATATACACATATATATATATACACATATATATATATACATATATACAGTTAACTCACCTCCATGTAGGGTCAAGTAGGGTTGTAATATGGTCCTACCTTCATAATGTGTTGTCTGTCATTTGTCTATCAATATATATGGATATTATTATTCTCTAGTCCAAAAAATCTGATCTAATTTCAATAAAACTTGGAAACTGTGTTTAAATTATCAAAATCTTACACAGTTATCAGGATCTTGGATGAGTTCAATAAGGATTGAGACAAATGCATATTGATGAGTTTATCTTGCATTGAATTGGCTGAGATCACTACCACTCAGGAAGTCATATATGTGATCTAGATTTAATTAAACTGATGTCCAATACAGGCACCATGACAACCAGCTTGAAAACTCTTGTTATAGCAACTCCTTCTGAATGGAAAGGTATAGTGATATGGGGTTTCCACCAGAAGACTTCTTAGGATGTGGGGACATCCATTCCAAAAAAGATAGATCTTCCTTCCTCTTCATGACACCATAGATGCCCATACCTTATCCTCAAAATCAGTTCAATGCAGAGCATGGACCTACATCATGTACCCAAATGTAAAATGTGGGGCATGTTATTCTTCTCTAGCTAGACAATGATAGAATGATGAGAGGTGTAACAAGCCTGTTAGTAAGGGTGGCACTATTACTCCCCATGAGGAGTTAGTATTGGTGGCCCCATTACTCCCCATTTGGAGTTAGTAAGGGTGGCACCATTACTCCCCATGATTAGTTAGTAACGGTGGCACCATTACTTCCCATGAGGAATTGAATGACATGGATATTCCTATTCCACTATACAGAGGGACATTGGAACCGAAAGTCATGCCTATCCTTCAGGAGTGAGTACAGGATGATGGTGTTCTTTCCATTTTTTCTGGAGAATAATTAATTAGTTTGCAGATGAATTGACTCAGATTATAATTCCAAATCCCTTTGGGTCCCTCCTCACACCTATTGACCCAGGCATTGGAGGAGAAGGAAGTCTGGCTAGGTTCATGTGGTCTTTGAAGGTCTTTGACAGTTTGGAAAAGATGAGGCATTTTCAAGGCTTTGAAAGTTTGGAAAAAGTTAGCAGGTTACCCTGAGGTCTTTGAAAGTCTTTGAAAATTGAAATAAACACAAACATTTTAATTTATTTCCATAATCACAAATAAAATTGTCCAGGGTTGTTAGATTCAGTGTAGTGTAGTTTTCCTGATTTCTTTCTTTATTTTGCATTTGTTGTTTTCTTACATAACATAACTTGTATGCAAAATGTTAGTGAAAATAGGTCTTGAATATCTGTTTGTGGTCTTTGAAAGTTTGGGAAAAGTCTTTGAATTTATCATTCAGAATTCTATTTGAACCCTGTCTGGTCATTTGGATTTGTGTTCAAAGCCTTTGGATTTAGGGAATAATGTGTGGAGAGGCTCTGGGGCAGCTACATTCCCATAGCTTTGTTGCTCCAACATTCCACAATGTTGCAGGAGCTTTCTTAGAAGTTTTCAAGGTGTCAGGAGTTTGTCAGGCAAGAAAGAATGGTTATGGATATTCTGTTTATTGTCCACATGGATGATGTCCCTTATATAGATGTTTTCTCCAAAACTGATTTTACTGTGCATAACTATTGAACATGTTGAGAAAATGGGTAGAGTGATCTTCTTTACATCCTCTGAGTTCATTAGTGGACATGGAAACAATTTGATGATCTGGAGCATAGGTGATTATATTTGATTATTACTATCAGATACTGTTTTATTTACTGTCACATAATGTGTTTTGTGATAAATCATGTTATTGCCTCATCATGACATTGTAACATATTTTCATATCATGATGCAATTGAAATGGCTTTTTCACATTGAATCTACATTAAAGCATGTGATATAATAAAGATAGACATTTATTTTGATGAATATGAAGTTTAATTATAGAACTATCATCTATATCTCTGCTTCACATCAGTCCATATAAGGCTTACTTAATGTATATTAACTTACAAAGGTCATTCATCATATTATATTATGGTAGCAAGTGACATGTGGCGTATTGTTAGTTTGAATTACCCAACAACTCACAGAATAGTGGCTTGGAATTTATGTTGTGTAATCACATTACAAAGACCCATTTCTTTATGATCAATGTGTAATAGCAGATTTTGATCTCTCTCTATGCTTAGGTCTCAAGTATACAAAAGTCAGTTCCAATTCCTCTTATGACTTTTCTGTTTGATAATATCACTTCTACAGTTATGCAGAAAATTATATTAAACTAAATGAATAATGGTAATATTTTAAAGTAAAAAAATTATTTGATTCATTCTGTATTGCACCAAAGTGGATAAGGGCTGATTTTGGTTCCAACATATAGTGCATGTGTTTATTTTGTTATAGCTATATCATAATAATTTTGTACACTGCAATTTGCATGCATATATATACATATGATATAATGAATTATAGATAAAATGAACAGTTGAATGTGTTCTTAAATAGGTGAATGTATGTATGTGCCTAAAGCTTAAATTTTGCCAGATTTCCACATTTTTAAGTCTTCAAAAACTACTGGTGTAATCATGTACATGTGTGATATTTTGTGAGAAAAGACACAATTTGTTATCATCTAACACATACAAATTTCATATATGTTCTCATTAAAACCTTCTGTAACAACAAACTGTTCTTAGCTTACATAATTTAATTGTTGGCTGTTTTCTTATGGTCCTACTTCAGAGTATAAAAAAGAGCAGTTTTCTTTTTCTAAAAACCAAACTGGCAATTGAGTGCTATTTTTGAGTTGAGTGCTTTTTGTGAAGAATGATTTTACCATTTTCTTTGTTTTGTTGATCTTTTATTTTTATTATTATTATTATTATTATTATTATTATTATTATTATTATTATTATTATTATTATTATTATTATTATTATTATTATTATTATTATTATGACTTTATTTAAAGAGGGTAACTCAATTAGCTAAGAATTAATCAACCTTGAGGCCCTCATTCAAAGGAATTTATTTATTTTTGCTGCATCTGTGAAGCCATTGTATATATTGGGTTAGGAAAGAGGAAATAGAGTGGGCATTTCTAATCTCAACTGGAATATTATTCCAGAGCAAAGTACCAGAGTACTGGAAACTTTTTTAAAATAATTCCTTATATGGATCTATTTCTGGTGTTTCTGGGTCAGTTTCCAAGTGCAGAATCTGAATACATGAATATGAGTAGCTAAATATAGCAGAGGCATGCGAGAGAAGGCTGTTTGCAACAACAGCAAAAACAACAAGCTGCTATTTATGGTTGATGTTTTTTATAGAAGAAATGAAAAAGGAATGAAGGCAAGAAAGTGTAATTTGGGGATATATTGATCATTTTTAGTTGCAGCTGTTGTTTTTGTTGGCCATGTGCACTATATCTACCCTTCTGTGTATTCACAAAATCTCTGTATAAGAGAGAGAAACCTATTATATCATTGTGAGTTTCATCTGAATCTGATCAAGGTCTGAAATAGCCTCCCTTGTCCATTCATATAAATTGAGTTCTGTTGTGATATCCTTATTTGCTGTATATACTTGTTTAAAACCTGGTATGAATAAAAAAAATGTTTGAAAATTAGTATTCAAATGATTGGTCTTTTACTATATTTGCCATGTTGTCATACAGTATTTATCCCTAAGTATAATGCACAAACAAACTGGGAATAGGACAGATCCTGATGATTGTTTTCCATCTGAAATAATGTAAATACTTATACCATGATTCATCAGCGGATTTGAGGTGATGCTTTAAGCAGGTGGGTGTTGCCATATATGGGTATATATGATATTTTCTTTCTATTCTAGACACAAACTAACGGTCTGATTGAAAGTATACAACATGCTGATACTGACCTCAATGCTAATAAAGCACAGATAATGAAGCAGGCAAGTATCTGTTGTAATCAGCATATCTACTTAATCCCAAATATTCTCTGGTATTCCATAAATTAATTTTGCCAGAACAAAATTATTCAGCCACTCAGACATTAAAAGGAAATATCTTTGAAATTTTTTTCATAGTGTTTTTTTTTAAAAATTATCTGTATAAACAAATTACTTTTATAATATTTTACTGCAATTAATACTGTTTTTAAACATATACCTTGAAGTTACTTTTGACCTCGATAACAATTAAATTTTCAGACCCAGTGAATAGACTGCTCTTCATTACAGTAATCAGTCATTTGTTATGGATTTGATAGTTGATACAAACCTCCAATTTAAATTTCCAGTTGATTCATGAAGAAATAGGTAAAACAAGATAATTGTTAAAAAAAAGTTGTGCTCTGTTTCTAAAATAAACAATTTTGTCACTGTTACAAACTCTAAATTTAGTGATCATGCATTTTTGACATACAGTAAGTGATAGTTTGAACACCTTAGGATTTTCTGCATACATGTATACTTTGAAGACAAGTATTGAAAATTTATTTGTGAAATATTTTCATATTTCTTCATTCCTATATTTTTCATATCTTAAAAATGGATTCTTATATCTTACATAAAAATACAAGATTTCCCATCTTACCATGTGGCCTGTGAATACATGTTCCTCTGTTGGTTTTTAATATCAGCAAGACAAACTATAATTTTCTGACCCAAAGCAATAAATTGAAACTACAGTATTACATTGTAGCCATGGAAACTATTTCTTGCCAAAGGTTTTTGGTTTGCCACCATTTTATTCTCAGTGAAGTTAAATAACCTGTACTAAGATGTCAACAGTTTTGAAACATGTTTTGTGTTGCCTGACTTGCTATGGTTGGATGCAGTAAAATATTATAAAAGTAATTTGTTTATACAGATAATCACAAAGCATTAGTTCTCTTAAAGTGCTGATACTTTTATTACTATTTTCTATAATGTGTGAAGAGTGAATTAGATTGTATTAGCTTTGATTTAGAAGTAAGAGTCACATATAATAAAAAGAAAATATTCTTTTCATTCATTTGTATAGCATACATTTCATCTTGTGATACAAAAACTAGTTCATTTTGAAGGTAGTACATGGTGAATGCAGGAAAAGCAATGCAGGAAAAGCAATGAAGTTAGTTTAATCTTCACAGTGAAACCTGTGGATAATGGACACTCATCAGCCATAAAGTTTTGTCTTTTTGCAGACAGGTGATCTTTTTTAGGGTCCTGCATCATGTGGTGCAATCACCTGTCCTATCCATCTGTCTGCCTGTCCACTCGTAACTAGCACAGTTTTGTAACCAATACACATAAGTGGATGCCATTTAGGTCAGTGGATTACCTATTACATGTAGATCATGCTTTTTAAAAATTTGACCTCTATTCAGGTCCGGCTATGATGTACTTCTTACCCATTTGTCATCAATAATACATTTCCACAAAATTTTTTTTATATTGATTTTGTAGTGTCAGCTTATTTTGAATAGAGTTATGGCCCTTGACAAAGAACTTCATATCTTCATATGAGATGTTGCTTGTAACCAGCATAATACTGCAACATTTAGCTATAATTAAATCTCAGTTCATACATGACTTACCTACTACATGTAGATATAACTTTTAAAAGTTTCATTTTCCAGGTCCAATTCTGATGGAATCATTGAATTTTTTCATAAATGTAATATCCACTGATTTAGATCACTGTCTCAGCATGGTCATACCTGTGACTCTATCGGTGGTAGGGAAAAAAATACCGTTTTATAGACCATCTACCGCAAATATTGTTTAATAGTCAAAATCTACTGGTTTTGAAAGTTTAATATAAATTTTTTACTTTTTTTAAATCGGGGGCGGGGGTATAAGTTCTATCAACACATTAGATAAAGCAGCCAGAACCAGTCTACTGGGAGCTGGAAATAATAGACTTATGATATAACTGGTGTGACCATGATTGATTGAGTAGTGAGATTACAATTGTTAGCATTTGGACACAGAAGCAGCTAATTGATTACCTTATTGTTGTAATTGGAGAGTTTAAGGCTAAATGCAGGATGTTGTTTGAGGTGTTATAAGTAATAAAAGGATCAAAGGTAATCCTTTACTAAAACTCTGCCGATCTGTCATGGAAGGAAGATAAAATGGAGACTGATCAAAAATGATCTGGGCAGAAACACTTAAGTATTTTGATTTGATGTCTTTTAATTGTTCTTGTATTGTTCATGATGGTTTAATATGAATATTTAAGGCAGGTTGTATATTTTTTGTTCAATTCATGTCGAAATGCCAAAACATCTGCTTTATCCCAATGCTAAGAAGCCACTAGCTAAGAAATAATACAGCAAGTTTAACAACACTAGTTTAACAATACCAGAATTTAAGTGTTTTGCAAGCTAGAGGCAAAGGTCCTGACTTTGCATTGTGTCTTTCATGCAAATTAGATTTTAAGATAAAATATGGAGAAAGAAATGATATTACCAGGCATATACAGACACCATCACATAGAAGAAACAATTCTTCTGTAACAAATACATCCAGATTGAAGGCATTATTTGAGACTGGATCAAAAGTGGATAAAAACACAGAGAGGACATTCTCCATTCTTCGGAAAATCCAGAGTGATTCAAGGGGAAGTCTGGACCAGAAGACTATTGAGAGCCTTCCAAGTGTGAAGGTTAACAATGACAGTGAATGTCACCAGGGGTCACCAGACAATGATCTTCTGAAGGAAACTAAAAATGCCTGTTAATTGTATTAAAAAAATCTTTACTTGTAACATTTTCCATCAGAGTCTGAATCTGAATCATGTGCAAAATTATGTGTTGTATTATAATATGAAGAGAATACATATTTTGTGACAAATTGAATTTGTTTTGTTTTCAGTTCACTTAAAATATAAAATTTTTGCCGATAAAAAAATATCCCTTTTTAGAAGCCAATCTTCTGATCAAAATTTGTAAATCTACTGGTTTGAAATCCTGGTTCTGTCACAGGTATGCATGGTTGAGGAACAATTTAGCATTTTTATGCAGTTTTGTGTGTATTGTCTCAAGATACAGATGTTTTTGTGGGTTTTGTCTGATCTCCAGTTTTGAATGAATTACATTACTTGGTAGTCAGCATTATATCTTCACATGGGATGTTGTGTGTTTAAAAACTACTCAACATATTTTGATGAAATTTATGGTAGTAATACTCTTACATATGCCTTATTCAGGTTTAGGTTTGTTTAGAGGAGTTTTATCTCCCTGGCTTCGTGTTCATATTACCTTGAATGGATTTGATTGTTCCAGCATTCTATGATGTCGTTTGCAGGAATTATGGCCCCTAGTTGTCAATCATTTTGACTTTGGTTTATGCAGAATAACTTTACCAACCTTTATTGCATTTTTAACCAAATTTAGTATGCAACTTTTATATTCATGAAACCTTCTATGACTTGACTTTTGAAATTTCCTGTAAATGCTGGTTTTCCAACAGAAATTTATATAAGTCTCTTAAGAGAATGTTATAGGTAATGGGACCTTCTGTGATGCACCCATTACTACTAGCTCAAGTTTTAATGATACATATACAAATCAAACTTAGAAAATGTCTTATTAAAGTTGTTCATTATAAGCAGTTGTCCTTTATACTTAGGCAGTTTTCACTGTAAATTGTAAAAACGTTTATAACCTAAACTACTATAGATCCTTAAATAAATTTCTAAGAAATGTCTTTCACAGTTTTTATATTACCTTGAAATATTTCTGTGCAAATTTGAATTATACCTCAGATGAAATTGGTGTTATAGTTATTATTAGGAATTATTAAATAAACTCATAAACTGTAGCTTTAAAATTGAAAACTTGAGGTCTTTGCAATCAAAAAGAGAACAAATTCTTACTCTTTACTTAGATATAATATGACTCTCTTCAGGTGAATTCATGATATGGGAAATATTTCTAACCCTTGATACCTCTTAAACAGTTAGAGCAAAATGTGTAATTGTAAAGTGAACTATAAGAAATATATTGAAAATAAACCCTCAGTTTGAGGAAATCAGTTTCAAGTGTTACCTAATTTATCATATATGTTGGGACACCATAAATTAATTTTAAAAGTAATTTTTGTCTGCACACTATGTTCTGGGACACATCATTTTTGTTGTCATAAGTTGTGGGACACCTTTTAAATCATTCAAAAATTACTTGTCAGAAAATGCAATCTGACTAAAATGTTTTTTAAAAAAAATAAAACTGTGTACTTGAGATAAAACTCTTTAATCCACTGCAGCAGCATCTCATCAACACAAACGTTCTCCTGTACATATACAATCCATTCTTTTGGTGCATGAATATTTTTTAAAGCTTTCTCACACCATGAAAAATTGTTATAGGTGACACATCTCCTGAAGTGAAAACTGCATGGACTAAAGTCAGCTTTTGTAAAAATCTGCACCAGTCTTGCTAATTCTCACACTTTTGACCCCCATCTTATCACCAGTCCATCCAGGAATGCGATCAAAGTGCACTAGAATTTCATCCATGTTAATGATCATAATATCGGCAGAATCATCTGCATCTCTTCTGGCCTTCATGAATTCATCACATTTTACTTTCTCTAAATCTTCTGGGCAATGCTGGGTCATCGATGTACATGAACAAAGCACTATATTGTGTTTCTTTAAAATTGTTCAGTTGTTTCAATATATTTTTAAAATTCCAATTAATATCAGTGTAAAGAAACCAAAGTTTGCTTCCATATCTCAGCCATTATTGCACATTAAAAAATCAGCAACTTTAAAAGAATCCATAGTTAGCTTCCAAGGCCACTTTGCTTTGTAATAAAATAACCTTTGTATTGATAGCCTTTTAAAAAGAAACCAGCTTCAGAGTATCCAAAGTCAGCTCCTAATATTGGCATACTTTGCAGTATTGATATCCTCAAAAATAAACAAGCAAAGTCAGCTTCTGATATTGGCATACTTTGCAGTATTGATATCCTTAAAAAAAAATAAAAACAAAGTCAGCTCCTGATATTGGCATACTTTGCAGTATTGATATCCTTATAAAAAAACAAGCAAAGTCAGCTTCTGAGGTCAGCTTGCTTTGTAATAAAAATAACCATTGTATTTGATGTCCTGTCAGTAAGTTCAAAGAAGGAGTTTACTGCTCACTCTCAGTTGTGTTTATTCACTACCTGATATTCTGTGTGCATGGCATCTGTAGTTATAATTAATACAAAGGAGCATTGATGTCTGCAGGTAAATAGTAATGATGCTTTTGTAACCCGTGATAATGATAATATTGTCACTTGCATTCAAGTAAATGTGTTTTCAAATGATGATTTTTATACGCAAGATACTGTTAAACAGTAGACCTAGATATAATTCAGTCTTGATTATTTTGCATCTAACACCATGTAATGCCTAAATAACAGTTGTCTTCAATATATCAGTTATTTCCCTCTCGTTTGTGAAAATAATCTGCTTCTTTTCTGGCCTTCACAAATTTGTCACTTTTTTCCCAAATATTTTGGGTGATACTGGGTCATCAGTGTCCTTGCATGAAACACAGTATTGTGTCACTTTAAATTTGTTCCATTGTTTCAATTTATTTTCAAAATAACGAACCAAAGTTTCCTTCAATATCTCAGCATGAATGACAGTTGTCTTCAAGATATCGGTTGATTATTTCCCTCTTGTTTGCAGTTTTATTGGATCCAGTTTTTAGTTGGATATCATATTCAGACCTTTTGAGTACAATGAAGCATAATTTGATTCTCAATGTTTATGTCAATGAACAGTGTGGTGTGTGTTATTGGGCATAAGTGATACACACTACAGTATGTAAGCCTACACAACATATATGGATTTCTGGATATATTTTAATCTTTAATGCTCATGTTGAAAAAAGGAATAAATGATTACAATACAAGGCTAGTTTCTGTCTTTTCATTATCAAATAAATGTTTTGTTGATCTATTTTATTGCAGTGAGAAGGTGATGGGGGAGCACAAATGCATTACAAATTTATTTTATTTTTTAAGTCTTGTGACATATGACATAGGTGAAAAAAGTTTCACTCTAAGTTCTGGACAGGAAAAAACAAAATTACTTCATTGTGTCCCAATATATACAGTAATTACGGTAGTAAAACGTGATTACATTTTGCACAATGTGAGATCTAGTATATGACTACTTCCTGTCATGATTGCATAAATTACATTTTTTGCATTTTGTTGCTTCTACACAGAATGGTTTATAAAGCATAGATATGAGATAAACCAGTTTTCTAAATAAATAATAAAATGACAGAAATTTCTGCATTGAACTGAAGTGGAGAGAGTCAGTCTCTGTGAAACTTCAAGTACAGCATACTGGACAATGTCAATTGAATTGATTTGATGTATTTCACAAATCAAGATTTGTTATGAATACAGCAATTAATATTCAATATTCTGCAAGAGACAAAGGAACATTTTAAGAATTAATAATTATATAATTATATTGTCCTGTTGACATGAAAATAAAGGAAAATGTTAAATATATTAAATTAGCAATTAATTTCATGTTATCTTTTTTTTTTATTGGTAAACATTATTTCAAGAAGACTTTATGTTCTTTTTTACAGGCTTTGAATGAGACAGTAAACAAAGTTCTTGGAGATATTAACATAACAGTCAGTAACATCATACATCAGGTAAAACCTTACGATAATGTGTGTGCTGTTTACATATTTTTCAGTATAGCTTTCTTTGATGTCAGAATCTAGAAAATCACGATCCAAGATAATTTTAGAAGTGATTATAATATCATGTTAAAGATAAATTTGTTATACAGAGTACACAGATAATATCCAGTTTTCGCTGAAGATTCCACAGACTATAGCATTGTAACATTCTTTTGACATTCTTTATTTTCTAAGAAGAATATTTTGTGTCCCTAACATATTTTATGTCACATGCATCGAGTGTTCCATGTATCTTTGAATCTATCCAATCGTCCTTGTTGTTACAAATTTAGTTTTTGCACAATAATTTTGGGATTTAAACCAAATTTATTATGTAGCTTAAAGTGTAGAAGATCTAAGTCAGTTTTAGCTGTTGCCCTTTCTACAAGATTTTCTTTGAGTTATGGCCCTTGCTTTAAGCATTTGTCTTTGCATACTGAGTTTCTTCAGTTTATTATTTTACCATATTAATTGTATAATATATTGTTATTTGTTGTTTTATATACATGATCAAAACCCATACTTTTGGTCCTGACAGATTAACATAGTTTTAGCTTAAAATAATTATCTAGCACACATTAAGTTATTTAAAATTTAAGTGAATCAGATCTTGACAGAATATATTTTTATTACTGTCCTTTGAATCACCTGATGCTATTGTAATGTATATAAATTAATCTCGTTAACCACATGGAAACAGTAGTTGGCAAAAGTGTTAGCTGGACATAACTGATGGATAAATGGACCTAACTTTACAATAAATTGTTCCAGTTCCTGATTTATTATGAAGATAGTTTCATAAGGTACAGACAGTATCAGCATAAATAATTTGCAAATATTTATCTGAGTTAAAAATGCTATCTTTACATCAGTATGTTATAATATTATTATTCATTGTGAAAGTTTTGACATGATCACATAAATGATAATTCTAGGCATCATGTTGTAAGTAACATCAAAATAAATTGTTCTCACATAATGTTATATGAAGAAACCAATTTAATATATGTTTTACCATTATTACAAAAGTTGGGTTTCTCTCTTTTTTAATTGTCTCATTTGTAGCATATGTTACAAGCTGTTTCACTGACTGGCCAAATTTGGTCAAAGATTTTATATGTCTGCCATGATGTTGTCCTTCTGTCTGCCTATTACCAATTTTTCCACACAGTAACTTGAGTTGCTTACCATCTACATTTACTGAACTTGTAAATGACTTGCACATAGGTGAAGAAGAATCCTCTCAGTTTTGAGGTCAAAGATCAAGGTCAATAACTCACATTGTCCACTATCTACCATTACTAAATTTAGTAGTTAGCTTGTATTTAGGGTAAGAAAGAAACCTATTGCATTGTTGGTAAAAGGCCAGGGTCTTTGACCAAAAATAAAGTTTGTTTCTCTACAATAACATTAGTTCTGCATTAGTTATCAACCATGAACCTTCACCAAATTTGTGAATAAATTAGTTTTAGGGTAAGGAAAAAGCTTATTCATTTTGTGGTCAAATGGTTAATGGTTAAGATAAGTGTGACTGAAAGAAAAATTGATTTTGCATTACACATTTCGTTCTAGACCACATAATTTTGTGGAGAATTTGCACTTAAGGTATGGAAGTCATCAATTAATTTTGGGGTCAAAAAGTCACAGATAAGATTCATGGTGTTTCAAAGAAAATTAAGTTTTGCAGAATAAGATTTGTTCTAGATAATAAAGTTTATTGACTAAATTTTGTTGATTGCTTGCACTTAAGGTAATAAAGAAATCTTTAATGTCTTGGGTCTAATGGTCACAAGCCATGTAGATGATTAGTATATTAAAAAAGTCATGGTTTCTTCACATTAAAGCAGATTGACAACATGAAGAATGAACTGGAAACACTCATGGGAAGAAAGATTGAATAGTTGGTGGCAAAAACACTTGATGGTCTGAAGCAAATTATTTTTGCAGGAATGAAATGAACAGTTATTAAAACAATTGGAGGAAACAAAAGTAAAGATCATGGTATGGTATTAGAAAAAAATGTAAGGAAAATGTGAAAATCATTAGCAATATTCCCAGATGATGATGTGATAGTTGCTGAAGATTGCCTTCATTTCTTTCTATTGTGCTCAAAGAACTGAATTTGAGCGGACTTAATAAATGTGGCTGGGACTTCATACCCTAGCAAAAGAATCTCTGTTCTCAATTTTCTAATGTCCAGTTAGCCGTATTTTCCATATCATAACGTGGAGTGCGAGTTGATCCGCCACTATCTAAAGATCTTATAGTATTCCCATGCATTGGCAAGCACAAATGAGGACACTGGACTATTTCACCCAAAAGTGCATTGTTTTGGTCTCTGGTCCATTGTTGTCCCTGCTCAGGCATTGTTCAGTCTATGGCAAGAATCACAAACAAAGAATTTCCAAGTGAATGGGCATTAATTGTGCAGAACATAAACTAGTTCAACACAGGATCCACAATGAAAATAGAAGAATTGCTGTAGCAGCAAATGTACACAATCACATGTGATAAAAAATTACAACAAATAATGGTATGTGACTCCCGTGCAAGACATTACAAAGGCCCCCACATTTCTGTATATAAATAGAAACCTGTATACATCATACAGCGACTCATCAATTTGACTGTTTGAGTGAACTGGTGAGAAAATATAGAGCAATTTGTATTGTGTAAACAATGTCAAAACCCTTTGTTCCATTTACACAATACACAGCAAGAACAGAAATGGTAGCTAAAAATTTTTTATTTTCAACTATATAAATTAATTGATATATCCATCTATTTGCAACTTTGTAGCATACAATCAGCAAGTTAGAAGCATTTAACTTATAAGCATACAACAATATACATATGCATACAGACTAAGAATAATAGAGAATGGTGCATCTGACTGAGAAGCTGCATCAGTGCAACTAGCTATGGAGCTGCTTATACCAATCAAGGCATATCTACAATGTTGCAACAGGAACTGCAACTAGCTATGGAGATGGCTTATACCAATTAAAGCGCAACTATGATGTTGCAACAGGGACTGCAGCTAGCTATGGAGCTGCATAGACCTATTATGGTGCAGCTAAATATGGAGTTGCAACAAGGACTGCAACTAACTATGGAACTGCATATACCAATCAAGGTGCAACTAACTATAGAGCTGCAACAAGGAATCTAACTCTGAGCATGCAGCTGACTAAGGAGCTGCATTCAGAAATTGAACTACTACAAGTAATTAAGGATCTGATAGAGGTACAGGGGACAAGAGAATTAAGTATCATGACATGAATTCCAAACAAAGTGCAATTGAAGTCATCTGATGAAATTACACAGAGTGCTCCTAATCTTGATGTTCACTGTCCAAAGAGCTACATTTGTAGTAATGAGAAATAACTCTCTTTCTACCCCACCCCTGCTTGTTCTGATGCATTAAAATTCTTTATAAATCTATTTTCTTTTTATTATTACAACATTTTCCCTTTGTTATCCTACTAAAAAATAAGATGATGTATACAGTAATTCACCTACTTACTAAGTGTACAATTCCTCTCAGATTTATCCAAATCCTGGACATATATTTTCTCTTTCATTAATGAAATTTATCATTCATTTGTGAATGCTCAAGTGGCCTACTTGTTAGAGTGTCCACCTCTGATGCAGGTCACAGGTTCAGACCCTGGCCAATTCATGCCAAAGACTTAAAAATAATACTAGCTTCTGCCTCGATAGGTGCTCAGTGTTAAGAGGTTAGTGTTAGGACTGGTCAGCCTAGTGTCAGGATAATGTGGCTGGGTGTGACATGCTACATGTCTGCAGCATGATGCCCCAGTGCCAGATATCACAATAAACTGCCATAATGCAGACATATGGTGATGTGACTCAAAAACTTCTCAAATCTACCTTAAAAATTAAAAGCACACACACACACACGTTTATACATGCTTTTGCAGATGATTAATGTTAATATGTGAAGAGATATATGGATGTTCTCTCTCTCTCTCTCTCTCTCTCTCTCTCTCTCTCTCTCTCTCTCTCTCTCTCTCTCTCTCTCTCTCTCATCCCATCTTCGTCTTGTATTGAGATTAAATAGTTGATAATGATTAATTACCAAATTGACACATTTCATGCATGTATATTTAATATGTGTTTATCTAAGTTGCATGCAGGAATATATACATGTAGAAGTTTGACCAACCCACATGTAATTATTTTGTACTTAACTGTTGCTTGTTGATGATGGTGGAAGACATACTAAACTATTCTGCATTCTAACTTAGATTCACATAAAATTTATTATTTGATTTCACACACAATGAATATGTGCATGTGCAAATATAATACTGATGTTTTCTTTTTTCATTCCAATTAAGTCTTTCAGCATTTTAGCCTTAAATGAATTTAGATGAAAGGAAAATATTATCAAAATGCATACACAGAAAGGTACTTACTGAATGGTCAGAAAGAAAAATTACTCCTAATGGAAGACTATAACTAACTAAAGACATGAAGCATCTCCAGACTCATTTATTGGATCGACACAACCCACTGTATAATATTTAACAAAATGTCAGTCTTTAAATTTATTTGTCAGGGTAAGAAATTACAGAATAAATAAGGACATAAATGTATAAACTTATGATAACAGTGTGGACTAAATGTGGTGAATTTTCCTTCAGGCACTGAAATGCTGTTGGATTGAGGTATCATTCTGAAATGATAAAAATTAAACATGGAGTAGATCATGGGATGGAAGATGTGAAAAAAACAAAGAAATCACATAACTATTTTGATGAGATACATACAGTGCTTGTATTACTGTAATGTTTATGAAATTTGTATTTTAAAAACCGGTTCTTAACATTTTTGAATAATGTATAAAATCTGTCTGGGAAAGTTGAAAATATTAAGGTTGCATTTAATATATTTTGGCACAATAAAGATGTATATAAGCAATGCTTTTTTGATGATGTTAACTTTATTACATTTCAAAATTTCAGGACAAAATTTAATGCTAAAAAGAGATAAATAACTTTTTGTGATCTTTGTAATGATATGAAAATGAATTAGATCAAAAATAAATCAATTTGCTCATACACAGATGTTTCACCATGCTATATAAGGATATTATTCAATGGGGCAAATGGGTGTGAAGATGTGTATACAGTTCATAATATCATATTACCTTAATTAGGACTTGAATGGGAGATTCTTTCAAATTCTAACCCATAAATGAAACTGATTTACAAAAATATGTTCAAAAGTACCAGAGATTCTCAAATACAATGGTTACAGTTTTGAATATTCCAAAGGATAATATCCATAAATGGCTGTTTAAACAAAATAGGTGTTATCCAATTTAATTTATGTAGTTTTTGTTTTGAAGAAATAGTCATTCAACATTTATGTTGGGAATGTAATCATACATTGACATACATTTTTTATGCTTTGCCATTTACATTGCAGTTAGAAGTGGGAATAAATGTTTATCCACTTTTAAATTTTACATATTAATGAATGCACATTATATATTGTGGTAGGTCACATTCATCAGGTTAAATTTACTGTACATATGAATTAGCACTTATAAGTGAAGTCTGCATTAATGGTATCAGTAGTGGCTGATCAAGGTAATTACTGATTCTCGAACTATGCTTATAATAAAGGGTCATACTGGCTGCCACTTCAGGGTTACTCGAAACCTGTGATTTCAACCCAGTAAAATATTACTTTTAAGGGTGAACAATCATAAAAACTCAAAAGCAGATTTTATAAACAATGATGTTTTTGAATAAGAATGATGAATATCTTGTTTTTATCAACTCATTACAGTATATGTACTTTGTTATCCTTGAAAGAAAAGTTCTTTTTTGTGAGCTCTTCATAAACCAAAAAGGCTTATGCAGTGGCCTTTCATGCTGTATCTGGCATCCAAATCCCTTAACACAAATTTGTTATTAATGCACTCCCTAAACTATTCGGAGGATTGCCACCAAATATTACAGACACATTCACACTATGATCTAGCTGACTCTAAATAATTGTGTTTCTTGGACATCAAAAATGGCTGTCATGACAGCCATTTTGAAATATTGTGGCTGCTTCCCCTGAATGGATGGTTGTTTTTACATGTAGGTTTCCCTAAAAGACGTCATATCATATCTAGTTGGTCCAAAATGAAAACAGTGCTAGTCTGACATTAAATATAGCCACTATGGTCACAGTCTTAAATCATATCACTATTCTTGAACTGGCAATAATATTGACATGGGGTTTTCACTAAAATTTGTTGTGATGTCTTGATGGTCTTGTATGGAGATAATGCAAAAATGAAATCCATTACGACAATGGAGATAGATCTAATCTTAACATC